>CAJQZN010040518.1:8387-32979 GCA_907164685.1 Colias eurytheme
GAGCCGACGCGGACGACGAAGGAGCCTAACAAAAGTACCTACAATAGTATATTATTATTAAGGCCGCTGCATACGTGACGGGAAAATACCTCGGACGGGACGTGAGCGGGACGGGCACGTGATTGCCTCGTTCACAACGGGAACGTGGAGCAAACGCATACGCACCGTGACGTGATTCTGATCTAACGTGCTAGTGTTGTGAACAACGAAAGATGGATTTTTCAATTCAAGAATTGGCTTTAATTGCTATTGCTCTAGATGACGAAGAAGCTACGACCGTCAAGAAAACATTAACATCTTTGTAATCTACATTCTGCAAATAAAGAAATTTGAATTTGAATTTAAACTAAACAATACTGTTTTTGATTTATAAGCTTAAGATGTTTCATTTTTATATTTTTGGTAATAATGCCGCCATAAAACAAAAATATTATGCACTAAAATTATTTTGGCATTTTAAACATAAAATACCTACGTAATTCAGAACACGATGAAGTGTCACAGGAATCATCATAGGTGAAAAGGACTAAGTATAGTTAGGAATACCACAATATCTAAATATCTAAATATTGTGGGTTCGCTATACTATACAACGCTGGATATGAGCGAACACATTCGATTAGTTTTTCGTCGTCCATTTTCGATACTTGGAAGGCGTCACTACTAATCTCTCCGGCACGAACGGAGCGACTGTGCATACGTAGCGAAATCACGGACGGGACGGGGCACGTGCGGGACGGGACGTGCTAAACATCGTCGGCGACGATATTTTTCCCGTCCACGTTCCCGTCCCGTCGATGTTCCCGTGACATATGCGTATTTGGATACATTTTGTATGCAACGATGTTTCCAAAACTTCCCGTCACGTCCCGTCCGGGTAAAATCCCGTCACGTATGCAGCGGCCTTTAGTCTGTGCTACAATCATAGGCGGCTCGTGACAAAATTGTATGGCCGTGTTCACTTGAAATAAAACAACGAAAATAGGTACCTACAATAGCGTTAGCAGTACAAAAAAAATGAGCACCACATTATAAATGTCTATTTATACACTAAAAATTATAGAGTATTTCAAAACGAATTCAATTATTATTTAGCAATAATTAGAAAATCCCCGAATTTGCATTCGTGATCGTATTCATAGTGTTTGTCTACACTAATATTATAAAGAGGAAAACTTTGTTTGTTTGTTTGATTGTAATGAATAGGCTCATAAACTAGGTACTGGACATTTTACCAATGTTTGCAAGTTTGTGATTACTTTGATAGTTTACCGATTTATAATAATTGTATACTTATATCATTGTTTAAAAATATTCAAACACAATATGATATAGGTACTGATTTATCACTGGTTTCAGTGATGAACTGATGAGTCAATGTTAGCCACAATACTAATCACTTTCGTCATACATGTGTATGAACTATGATTGATGTGATTTGCAATGTGGTGAAATTTCATAAAAATCACGGGCCAATTTTTTGTTTTGAATCCCACCGAAAATACATATATTACTAATTGCGTTATTAGAATAATTAATTACTATACCCACGATCAATTATTACAATTTACAATATAGTCTCAAATGCATACTAGAGAAACATTGCAATTTGAATCAAAAATAAATTCACAACACAAGAAATTCCGCGCGCAAATCATAGCGCGTGTCAATGAAATCAAGAATGTAATTTTATATCAAGCCGACGAGCGACGACGCCGAACTAAAGTACCTACAGTACCATTTACCTTCAGTGTACAATACAGTTTACAGACCTACGACGGACGAACAATAATGAGTAATAAATAAAAAAAAACATAGTTTCTAAGGTCATTAGTTTTATTTTATTTTATTGTTATTTTCTTTGAACGATTGGAAATGAAATTACTCAATTTTTACACAGAACTTTGATTTATTAGAATTATGCTCATTATGCATAAGATAACGAACGCGAATGCACGACATCTAGCGCGTCAATGTCTAAACATCGCCTTTCGTTTAGACATTGACGCGCTAGATCTGTAATAAGTATACAGGGTGTAATCGTTAAGTGTGCACAGGCGATTATTCCGTAACTATTACAGATATCAAAAAACTTTAAACTGATATCGAAAGTACTTAACCTAATGAGTAAAATGGCCATAATAAATTTTTAAAAATAATACGAGAAATATCTAAAAAATTAACTTTAAACCCTCCCATACATTTAGTATGAGATATGAATATCCCATGTACATGGGTTGATCCAAAAGTAATGATAATCAATATTAAACAAGGTCATTACAGTTAAAATAATTATGTATTTCTCTAGATAGTCTTCTAACTAGATAATATACTTCGATATTTTTTTTCCTTAACTTAGAAAAAAAAAACTTTGACTTCATCTACAAAAACCCCTCAAAATCGGCCATCACTTCGCTGTCGTCTTAAAATTTCTTGTATCGACGGTGTTTCTTGTGCCGAGGTAAGAGATAGAATTAACTAGGAGCTAGATCTTACAAACAGGGTGGGCGTTCAAGCATTTTCAATGCCGATTTTTGATTGGCAGCCATCGCAATTCGCAACTGACGCTTTGTGATCTGGTGCGTTGTCTTGGTGAACCAACATTCAAGACCGAAGTTTGCCATGTCTCTTTTTCTTACTAACCTACCCGCAATCTTTTAATTTGGTCTGTGTAGTAAGAGCCCTGTGTAGTAGTGGCTACCTTCTTAAAATATTCCACATTTCTTCAGCGTCCCAAAAAACTACGGCTTTAATCTATCCCACTAATTTTCACTTTGAAAATCTTCACCGTCACTTTGGAAGCTCGCATCCAGGCCATTTGCACCTTGGTTTCAGCATAAACATGGTGAACCCAGGTAACGCCCATGGTCACAAATCGTGACAAAAAATTATCCTGATCTCATTAAAAATTTAGAAATTCACCCTCTAAATGTCGAATCGTTGTTTCTTCTTTTCGTCGGGAAACATTCTGGCTCGCACTGTTCACATTAAAATTAATGTTAATACTTGGAAACGTGGCCTGTAGATATAATTTTTTTGTGATAACTTAGTGATTACATGAGCAAGCATAAAACATTTATTTTATATTTTTATGTGCACAGGAAATACCCAATTATCATTACTTTTGGATCAACCTATACATTTAATATGAAAGATTTTAGCTTTTTTTTGTTTTTTTGGTTTTCTGCTTTAATTACTTCGCAAATTTGGAGGGAAGTTCATTTAGAAACTGTAAATAGACCTCCTCATTGTATTGCACAATAAGGACGTCACTTCGAAAATCTACTATGAATACAAAATGTATGGGAAATAAATTGTATGGGAGCGTTTAATGTAACATTTTTGGTTATTTCTCGTTTTATTTTTTAAAATTTATTATGGCCATTTTACTCATTAGGTTAAGTACTTTCGATATCAGTTTAAAGTTTTTTGATATCTGCAATAGTTACGGAATAATCGCTTGTGCACACTTAACGATTACACCCTGTATAGTCTATGCGCTAGATGTCGTGCTTTATGTCGTGTTTCGCTTGGCAAAAGTCACGCACACTACTGTAGAAGTGTCAAATTTTTCCGGTATTTTACTGTTGTTTTTCTAAGTAAATATTGTAAATTATTGATTAAAAAGGTCGAACGCGCACACATTTCATTATAGAGAAGTGATAAAATGATTAGTTTTAAAGAAATAGTGTCTGTGTTAAGTGTTTAGAGGTAATCAAAAATGTATGGAGGGACGGTCGGAACATCAACCTTAAACATGTAGGTACCACGGGCGAAGCCGGGGCGGACTACTAGTATTTATTTATATTATCATTTTTTTATTCTTCAGTTAGCTTACTTTTGCAAAATCGCGCGCCAATATAATTATATTTTGTATGATTCCTGATGACGAATTTCTATAATATAAATTCGCACATGTCATGTGGAGAGGTGTGCTACCTTACTGGCAGTAAGGTAGCATCCGACATAAGCAGTAAGTTACTGCTTATGTCGGATGTTCCCATAACTACCATTACCATTTCTACCCTCAAATTACCAATTAAATACATTTGCGACAAAGCTACCCTACTGTGTCCTAAATGATTTAATTTAATTTTGTGAATAGTTTTGGCATGATAACAGAACATTAATATACAATCAACATAATATAAACAAACTTTCGTTGTAATAATTTCAATAAACTCATTGATTAACTACGCGAGCGACGATATCATGTTTTTAAGCCTACAAGTGAAGTAGATCGAAACGGTTATACAATAAACAAAGAAGTGACGACATTCTATTACAGTTTGTTTTGTCACGTTTCTGCGTCGATCGATACGTGCATTATTGAATAACATTGACGTTCTTTAATTGTTTAAATAATTATTATAAACAGGTGTTTCTAGCGAAGTTATTTGCATGGCCACATTTTTAATACTGAAGTGTACCTAACTGCCTAATTATATGCATATTGTGTTGCAAATTATCGTAAATTGAACATACGCTCGGCAATTGAATTGGTTTAAAACTTACTTTTATGTTTTTTTCTCAGATCATTAGAAATTGTGTTATGATTTCGTTTTTTATAAGTACAGTTACTTTGAGTAAATAAATTATAAAACTTAAAGGATTTGATCAATTGTTCTGCAATCTACGACAAAAAGTATTGTTCGTTACAAAATATTGTTTTCGACAGAGTCGAACCTAGTCACGATATCCAAAAGGTCGACTAAAATAATCGATTGTTTGACCAATAAAAAACAATTAATTTCACTAACTTGCATTAAAATGGCTTAAAACATGAGATTTAGATGTAATAAATAAGCTTGCTGCAAATTGAACTTATATTCTAGCCAATTATTATTAATTAAATAAATAAATAATTGGTGATTGGTCCTAATTAGATTTCGTAATAAGATCATGCCTAGGCTTCCCGCTTCTGCCTCTTACAGAATAGTCTGTACTCAATAATTTAAGAACCTAATAATCATTTCGTATTTATGTTGTCTAATCCCGCTAGTTTCGCTATGATCATCTATATGTAAAATGTAAATCACATCATTTAAGTAGTACAAAAACCTCCAGGGATTTTCTAGTTTATCTAATTTAATTAAAAGAAGTATCGAGTGCTTAGAAATGATCTGTAATTGAGGATGACGTTATTTAGGGCTTCACGTGCCATTGTAAAGTTTAATAATTATGTGTGGAGTGCTGAAATTGATTACTACCTTTATGTACATGACAATGAACATGGTTAAGAATGAACATAGCTTTACCAAGGCCAACATCTTGACTTGCCTTTAAAGAATATACGACGTTAAGTCATGTTAAGTAACTAAGTTATGTTCAGTATTTTTGAAGTGAAAATTCTTTAGGCGCATTACATACCATCACGTTATGGGGTAAAAGAAGTTTCATTTCTGACACGTGTGGTCGCTGGTCGGCACTCATGCTCTTTTTTTCTTAAAAAAAAACCGGCCAAGTGCGAGTCGGACTCGCGCACCGAGGGTTCCGTAAAATTTAAGGTTTTCGGAATTTTTCCTTTATGTGTGCTATAAAACGTTGCTTCATGCCAAATTTCAAGATTCTAGGCCGACTGGAAGTACCCTTTAGGTTTTGATTCCCTTGCGAGTGTCGAAAATTTGCGGCATAAACGGCTGTATCTTTTGATTGCGTTGGCTTAGAAGTTTGATTTTTTCACAGCTTCAAGGGACAGTAGACCTGAGTAATTGATATAAATTTCAGCTTCATACCTCCACGCGTTCCTGAGAAAAAGGGTTCCTATAAGGGTTCCGTTTTTTCCTTTTGAGGTACGGAACCCTAAAAAGTACTTGCGAAAAAGAACTATTGAGGATTCTTTGAAAATTGCTATTTGTAATGGGTGAATACATAGAGGCAATTGTATGCACTATGAATAAGAAAAAAATTGAACAATAATTATGTCAGACACGCAGTTGAATGTGTAGAACGTACAAGATATGTATAATTCTCACGCACTGAATTACATATTCATTCAATTAATTCAATTAGTTAAATAATTCTTGAGGCTTTTTGTTTAACATAACAATGATGGTTATGAAAATACCGATCGCAGTACACGTTCATTAAAAATTTCACTATATTTTTATATAGAATATGTAAACGGTAATTGGTAAAGTACGTACCTACCCACAGTATAAATTATAAAATATCTATCTATTTTTTTTCAAATATTTGACAAATATAATGCCACCAGTGCAGTGCAGTGATTGCAACATCAACTGGTTAAATAAACAATAATTAACGTTTATGTTTATATATGTATATTATGTTTATTTCTACATTTCAATAAATTAACGTAATTATAAAATTAAAGTAATATTCCGATCAACAGGCCTATCGTCGCAAGCGTAATCTATTTAAATACATGAAGAACGCTTATGAGAAAATGTCTATGTCTAGAAAGCGATGCAAGATATTATTTACACAACTTTCTCTTGACACGGTATGGCACGATGATAAATATTAGACCTGTATAGGTACATTATTATATTATAGCTGTTGCATATCGTGTAAAACTCATATTGTTTGTAAAATATAGTTTGCGTTCATTTGAAACTTGTCACGTTTACTGTAGGTACTAGGTAGTGTAGGTAGGTACGTTTACGTATGAGAACAACATATTTAGAACATTTGCAAAGCTCGAGATGAAAACATAAGATTTATTAGTACGTAGATATTTAAGTCAAAATAACTCGTAAATTGTTAAAGTTGATAAAGTTCATTTAGTAAACACCTATAAAAGTTTACTACTGTTATTTTAATTTTACTGTGGTAAGATTTCTCAAGAGAAATAATTATAAACATTTGATCCTGATGGTGCATTTACACATTCGTTCGAATAGCGAGGTGATTAACGAACACGCGTAATATGTATAAATTCGCTAATGGCGCTATTCGATTTGAGATTCGCGTATTCGCATTAGAAACGGGTTTTCGAATGTATTGCCATTGAAGGCGAATGTGTGTGAAAAATGGTTCGCATGAACACTCGTAGACGAATGTTTCACAAATTGTGCGAACATTTGGCAATACAAGAATCCAATAAATATCAATTGTACCCACACATGATAATATAATGTTAATAATTTTAGGCTGCATGTGCACTATGCGTGGGCGTCGGCAGCTACAGCGATCCTGCCGAGATACAGGGCTTGGCCCATTTCGTAGAGCATATGGTCTTTATGGGCAGTGAAAAGTATCCAAAGGAGAATGAATTCGATTCCTTCATCAAGGTAGGAAAGCATTTCTTATTTCAAATTATGTATGTAAAAAATATAGGTAGTTATATGGAATTTAATGAATGTTTAGAAAAAAGGCGGTTCAGACAACGCCTCAACGGATTGTGAAGTCACGACGTTCTACTTCGAGATATCGGAGAAGCATCTTCCACAAGCGATGGACATGTTCAGTCAGTTTTTCGTCAGTCCGCTCATGTTGAAGGAGGCTATGCAGAGGGAGAGGGAAGCTATTGAATCTGGTAAGTGGGCAATATACGAAATGCTCAATAAAATAATCCTTTTACGTGTGGACAGTTAAGTTACATTGCTAGTTTCAGCTAGATCTTATTTTTGAATATTTTACAATTTGACTTCTCTTTTTGGAGAAATAAACGTGTACATTTTGTATTTAACAAAAGTCCCCAAATTAACATACGCTACAGACTTACTTCGGTGTCCAATATGAATTTTGTTTATAGATATTTACTTTTTTTTTTACAGAGTTCGCAATAGCCAAACCATCAGACTCGAACCGCAAGGACCAGCTGCTCTCGAGCATGTTCCCCCCCGGGCACCCGGCGCGCACGTTCACGTGGGGCAACCTGCGCAGCCTGAAGGAGGACATCCCGGACGACGAGCAGCTGTACAGCGCTGCACACGAGTTCCGCCGCCGACACTATAGCGCGCACAGGATGACCGTGGCGGTACAGGTGCGTGTAAAGTGGTACAGTACGTCACAGACGCGGTCCCAATCTGAAATTTGGGGGGGGGGGGGGTCACGAGGCTGGAAAGGTATGCTAAAATGGATTTGTCAGACTGTTATTTATATTGATTACTTAAATCTACCCTTGAAGCTGTGAAAAAAAAAACTTATAGGCCGACGCAATCTAAAGTTTATCGATAAGTTTATGGTGCAAATTTCGACAAGCGCAAGGGATTAATAACAGTTTAAAAACGGAATTTTAGGTGTGCAAGTGACTCCGATACGCTAAAATAAACTGGCCAAATGCCAGTTTTTTTTGATATTTTGTACAGTATAAGATTTTTTTCTATTTCATCGAGTACGATTTTGGGGGGGGTCAATGCCCCCGTGACCACCCCCCTGGGACCGCGCCTGCAGTACGATTCAAACTTATTGGCGGCTCGGAACATCGTATGATCCGATGCGCAGAAAATTATTTCAGATATCACGGAACGCAAGAGAGGGAGCTACTTAGCTGTTTCTGCGCATTTTGCGATTTGCAGCTAATATCCGAGCCGCCATAAAGATTGGCGTCACCTGTTTACAGGGTGGAAAAATTCTATGAGCCCTGCAGGAAAAATATTTAAAGTGCTGAAAATAGCAAAGGAAATATTCCTTTATTTTAAAAAGAAATAGAACTGCATTTAAGGACTTTCGAAAAATTGCTTGACAAGACCAGGAATAAAACCGTCCAAAAATAAAAGAACTTGATGTTTCGTTCTTCAAATCGATACAAATATGTAATGTTAAAAATAGGTATTACACTCGTCTTTTCTACCACATAATACTATCTGTAAAATTTCATTACAAGCTTGAAGTGTATTAAATAAAATATTTTTTTCTATCTACCCACATTCAGGCTCGTATGGACCTATCTGCATTAGAAGACCACGTGGTTAAAACCTTTGGTAAGATTCCAACGAACCGTCTTCCGCCCGACAACTTTAAAGCGCACTCCTTCGATCGTCACAATATTACGAGCGATTTTAGGAGCATATACTATGTGAAACCTGTCAGTGATACGACAGAGGTTAGTTTTCATATCATTCAATACATATAATAGAGCTTTTTTTTGTTTATTTGTGAATAACTTTATCAAGAAAGCATGGTAAAAGAGAACATTCAAACATTCAAAGTCATAACTTTTATTCAGATTCAGGTGAAAGAATGTGTGGAATAAAAAATAAAAAAAATGTCATAAAACTGCTTCAGTTCAAGATTATGAGTTGAGAAAATGAGAAAAAAAAATTAGCGCTTTTGTATATGTATTATTTATTTATTTACTTTATAATAATTGTAGGTACAATTAACGTGGCTTATGCGTTCCTTAATATCGGAATACGAATCCAAGCCGCATCAGTACATCTCATATTTATTGGGACACGAAGGTAAAGGAAGTCTGCTCTCGTATTTGAGGAAAAAGTAAGTATATTTTTTTAACGTTGCTTATATTTTATTATGTACTATTTTTTATGTATTATGAATTACATAATACATTTTAGTGTAAAAATAAAAATATTCGTCTTAAATTTATTGACTAACAATAAAATGTCAAAAGTATATGTTTCAAAATACATTTTTACTTACAGAGTGTGGGCACTAGGAATTTATACGGGTAATTCAGAAAGCGGTATTGATTATACCTCGATATATAGTTTATTTTCGACGCAAGTGATACTCACTAAAGATGGACTTGATCATATTGACGAGGTACCTATTCTGCATAATTTTTTTATTTCAATACAATTGTTTATCATTCTTCTACTATAATTTAAGTTTTTTGTTTTTGTTTCAGGTTTTGGAAGCAATATTTTCTTATATAAATATGCTTCGAAAAATCGGACCTACAGAAAGAATATTTGAGGAAATCAAGGTATGTTCATTAAGAATTTATTCAATATATTAAAGCTTGAACAGACACAAAGTGCGCAATTTTTTTATATGAATAGTATGCACTACTATTCATATAAAAAAATTGCGCACTTTAACTATTTGTACTAATAATTTTTATGTTTAAGCAATAGTAGTCAATGTTATTTAAGTTTTTGAAGTGAAACTTCTTGAAGTGCGTTGAGAGTAAAATTTCTAGGTCGTGTCATGGCAATACCGTCATGTCATGGAGTAAGGCGACATTTTTTATATCTTTGAATCTTACCAAAGAAGTTTCAAATTTTGCTATCTTTGAATCTTGCCAAAGAAGTTTCACTTCTGACACGTGTGCTCGGCACACGCTCTTTTTTACATACTTTTTTCGGTAATATATTTTTTTTTATTATAAATAAATTTAATTTCAGACAATAGAAGAGACAAGTTTCCGTTTCGAGGAAGAGTCTCAGCCAGCTGACTATGTGGAGTCGTTGGCGGAAAATATGCAGAATTTGCCGCCGCAACATTATATCACTGGGGACAGATTGTATTATAAATACGATCCTCAGGTTTGTTTTAATTAAATAAACATGTAATTTCGCATTTTTTTATTGGTTAGTTATGTATAGTAATAGTTCGATTGATTGATTTTTGGTGACACTGGGTAATGTCGATTGTATTACCTGCGTAAGCCATAAATATTGTAGTATATTGTATATTGCACAAATACCGTGCGTATTTGTCACATACGTTCTTGTAACTTTAGAGTTTAACCATAAAATAATTATAATTTTTTGGCATTTTTATAATTTATGTTGTAGATTTATAAAAATCAAACATGATTTATTGTTTTATTGGGTACTTATTATAAAATGATAATTTCCTTGTTTCAGGGTATAACTGACCTATTAGATTGTATGACTGCTGACAAAGTGAACATTATGATTCTTTCCAACATGCACTCCGAACCAATTCCATACGACACCAAGGAGAAGTGGTTTGGCACGGAATATAAAAAGAAAGGTGTTTATTTGAATGCTCCATATAATTATTATTAAGAACCTCAATTTCCTGGTTACTATGTCTTACCGGCAGTAGTTTTTTTAATTCACATCTCATCATTTATACTTTGTTGTTTTGTTATTTTTCTTAGGTAATTATTAAAAAAGTCATCTTAAACATTTTCAACTTGAACGTGCTTAAAATTAAAATTAAAGAAATTTGAAAATTTCAAGTAAGTATTTTTTCTTAGTGAATTTACTCAGCATAATAACAGTATCATATTTTCAGAAATACCCTCAAACTGGCTGAAACGCTGGCTTAACGTGGAGCCCTACAAGCAGTTCCACTTGCCAGATAAAAATATTTATATAACAAATAACTTCGATTTAATTCCTCCGGCGCAGCCCTATATCGAAGAAGCGGAGAGATTGGGCATAGACCTTTATACTAGTACTACTAAAGATATACATAAGAAGGTAGCGGTTGGTGAGAAAAACTCGAAGGTTCTGAAAGCGGGTGATTTGATGGCCGCTGTCGAGAACTTCAGGTTGGTTAGGGTTGTCAGTTTATTGTTATACAAAAAATTTTTTAAATATTATGTCTGGACGTGTTAAATTATAAATAAATTGTAGCCCGTAGCATAGTGTTGGTGCGTTTGATCGATGATAAGGTTTGTTGTGACATGTAATAACTGCGAATTTCATGAAAAACATACATACACAAACGTTCAAATTTAGATTAATAAGTATGACATGCTATCTTCTAATTAGGTTACTGTTCTGCTATACGATATTACACGTAACAATTAATGTGTTTACGATGTTTAAAAACATTCCATTTGTACATTTAGGTTAGACCAACCGAACCTAATACGCAAGAATCGTCACATGGAGTTATGGTATAAGCCAGATTTCAAGTTCCGGTTTCCGACCGCGTTGCTATATTTCTACTTCATCACGCCGCTCAGCTTGAAATCGCCGCGGGAGTGAGTTATTATTTTTTATATTTCATCATTTGACAAAAAAGAAGTGAAATGTTTAACAAATAGAAAAATATCGATCACTAGGCAGGATTTGAAGAACCCTCGACTTTCGCCATACCGACGCGACGCCTGACCTCTCGGCTACGGCTAATGCTATGAAACTAAATATCAATGTAATAAACGACTAATATGAAAATTTTCTTTTCTTATGTTATTTCTTTTCGTACATATTGTACAAAAATGCTGTCTTACTATTATCGTTTTTTTTTGGGTTAATTGCGGGTATCCTTGAAATATTTACAGCATTCTAATGATATTTTTGAACTATCAACAGCGGTGACATTAAAACCTTGTAGTGTTATTTTGCAGTTCGTGCCTTCTTGATCTATGGACCGATGTCTTACAGCAGGGACTTAAGGTATGATATCATTATTCATTACTTGTTGAAAAAGTTTTTGTAGCCATAATTTTATATATTAACGGTAAATGTACATACATACATACATACAATACGACTACTGACGATTCGTTAGGTTATGCTAATTTTTCTATTAAAATTCTAAAATATTTAGATGTTATTTTTTGCAGGAAGAAGTATATCCGGCAAATATGGCAGACCTCACGCATTCGTTGTATGTTGGTGACAAGGGATTGACGCTAAAAGTCAGTGGATACAGTCAGAATTTACATGTAAGTATATGATTTTCTACACAATTCAATATATTTATCGCTTATATAATGAGCGAGGATGATCGCTTACCATCAGGTTATCCACCGATCGAATGCTCTCTAATAATATGGCCCAATATACAAAATGGTTTCTTTACCTTTGTAGTTGTTACATTTGTATCAGCAGTCATGTCATATTGTTATAGATATTTTTATAATTGTCTGTATATTTTCAATTATCAGTCAATAATAGTTTTTTTTTGGGAATTCACTTTTCCTCTTATTCGAAAGTGTTGTTAAATGCACAAAATCTGCAAGTATGTACTTGAATATGAGAGATATTTGAATGTGGCGAGATATTTGAATGAGAGATATGTGGCGTAACTCATGATACTTAAATTCAATAAATCTTTCAGCTTCTAGTGGAGTTAGTGACTCGAGAGATGCGATCAAGTACGAACTCGCTGACGCCGGAAATGTTCGAGGCGGTGCGTGAAGTGCGGGCAAGGACGTATCATAACGTGCTGCAAAAACCGCATAAATTGGCCAAGTGAGTGTTTTTTGAAGTGAAAACTTCTATAGCGGCGTTGGGTATAAAATCTTAAACTCGTGTCAGGACACGTGGCCTGATCGAAAAAGCGTAAGACGGATGTTTTTTTTTTAATATTCTTTGCGTAAGACGGATACCATTCCAAAATATCAAACATGCTCAACGTTAATAATCAAGTTTTCACTTCTGCCGGCACTCCCGGAGTGCAACCCGTCTTTTTTTTTATTCTTATGTTGTTATAATAATTTAGTTAGATTGATGTTTAGTTTGAAGTAGGAAATTGATTATGTCAATTTAATGGAAAGCGATCTTATGTTTGCTATGTTTTTTTATGAATTGTAAAATTCTTTGGAATAAATGTCTCTAAACCTATGTTGTAAGTTGTTAGACGAAGAAATGTAAAAGTAATAAGTACCTACCTATTTTATAATTATCAAATGTTAGAGGTTTGATTGTTTTGTTGATTCAAGTAGATACACGTCAAATGTTACTATTTTAATTTTTGGAATAACCTGTAACCTGTATAATGATTAATGTGTTTGTAATAACAATATTTTTCTAAACACCTCATTTACAACGCATTTTTCTATCTAGGGACGTTCGGATGAATATTCTAATAGAACCGTACGTGACGCCGCGAGACAAAGCGGTGGAGATACAGAATGTTACTCTAGAAGAATTGCAATCGTTCACCGATAGACTACTTGACAAGCTGTACTTACAGGTTCGAAAATGTTCCAAATATTTTGATACTAGAAAATTGATCTTTATAATATGCAAATGTTACTTTCAATGCTAGAAAATAGTTTTGATTTTAGTTAAGTTTTCAATTCAATGTTGTATCTATAATTAATGTATGAAACCTGACAAAATATGTATGAAAACGTTAAAAAAATTTGGATTTTATATTGTTTAGGTATTGATGCAAGGAAACCTGGCTTGGACAGATGCTATAAAGATTTCAGAAAACGTTCTGCACAATATTAAATGGGAGGGAGCCCCCGAGGATGAGTTACCACATGTGAGTATCATCTTTTCTTACTTTAAAGTTGCAATCAAATAATTTACCTTAGTAATATTTTTTGCCATAAATTTATTTTATAAAAAAAATTATTGTGCATTTTTTATAGAATTGTAAATGACACTTACCCAGTATAGAAATATTATACTTAGTAATGTAATGATAAAACACAAATATTGTTTACGCGTAGTGATATTTTCAAAGTGCGTATGCGTCTTATAGTGTTAAAATATTGCTTTTGAAAAATATTCAGTTTGTTCTCCCTTAATAAAAAAAATTGGTTGTCTGTAAAGTCGGTTTACTGACGATAGTTGAACGTGACAACGTCCAATTGTGCTTCTTTGTCGCTCGTTACGCGCTCTCGCTCGCACTTCAAGCCTTAGATGGAACGCCTCAGAGCGAGGTAACGCCGCATGAGTCATTTTTTTTCGTGTGTGCAGCCGGCTCTATCGAATTATAAGACGTTGTCATGTCAAAAACTTGTTTTATATATACATATTAATCTATTTACCAGATAAGAGTTCATCAAATACCACTTGGCGAGCGTACAGTGCGAGTGATGAGTCTAAACCCATCGTCCACAAATAGTATTGTTACCAACTACTATCAGGCTGAAGCGTCTACTGCCAAGGATACGGCTACCCTGGAGGTTTTGATGGTATGTCAGTTTGTATGCTGTCTCGCTCTGGTGTGGGGAGGGAGGGATGGGTGAGAAAGAGAGGGATGTGTGAGGATTGTGATGTGTATTTGTTAGAATTTTATATGGTATATTATATGTAATAGTGAAGGATACACTAAATAAATTGATTTCATCTTATTATTTGCTCTATAAATTATGAAATTTAAATGATTAAAAACAGAGTATACGAATTTAAATTTTATATATTCAGACATAAGCATTAAAAAATGTTGTGTGGTTTTATGAAACCACGGTAAAACTGAAACTTTCCGAACACTGCTTTATACCTACTCGGCAGCCGACCGTCACGCGACATGCGCTACACAGACCAAAAAGTTTGAGACGATGTAATAAAAGCTTCACTTTAAAACTAAATTTGGTTGTCACCTTTTGTAATATTATAGAGATGATCTTTTTTATCTATACATACATCTGTATCTATATTCCGATCAAGGATATTGATGCTTTTCAATACTTAGTATTTAAATTGTGAAAAATTACTTCTTAATAAAATCTTTATAGAATATATCCCTAAAATAACACATTTAATAACAGATGTTAATGGAAGAGCCAGTGTTCGACGTGCTCCGTACGAAAGAGCAGCTGGGGTACAGCGTGTTCAGCATGCTGAGATACACGTTTGGCGTGCTCGGCTTCTCAGTCACTGTGAACACGCAGCGGGATAAGTTCAGGTAGGGTTCTCAGCAATTTGATTTAGGGCCGATTTTTCAATGCTTGGTTAAAACTTATTCGTCGAATAATGTATAAAACTACCATTTTAAAAACGTATTCTAATTGCCCGTACTTGACAGTTTACGTGACATTTTAATATTATCGTGTAATACTTTATGGGACGGATAAGTTTTATCCAAGCATTGAAAAATCGGCCCTTAGTTACTATAAATAAGGTGAGTTTGGGGGTGAAGTGAATAATGCTAAATAATATTTAATTGAATGGTCGAAGAGATAAAGAGTTTTTGTATTTTAAATAATGTATATTTCACAATTTCACATGTATAAAAATATGTAACGTTCTTCCGTTTATTCGATCGTGCGTATAAATTACACATGGCAGCCACTCGATATAATGTTCGACTAAAGTTGAAGGTAAATGGAGCGTGAGCGAATATATAGAAATAAAATTTCATGGTTTGCGCTTAATTTGTACGCATGTTAAAAGTTTCAGTGTAAATACGCTTGTGGGCTATGATACTATAGTAGAGCCATTTTAATAGGCATCATTTGATAGTTCAACAAAATTCAAAGTAACGAGGACATAGAATAACATGATATTTCGTTTTGTTAGAACTTAATTTTTTTCAATTACGATTACATATTTATAATAATAATGACCGATACAAGTCATTTTAAGATTTGATTTTACTGATAAACTATTCTAAACATAATAAACAATTTCTGATTTAAACGTTTGACGTCGCTACAATTTTGTGTCAATAAATCTTTTTTTCTTTTTAAATACCAGAGACGTTACTCTAAAAAATCGAAATCTGACATCTAGAATCGAATGCATTGATTACGTTGAATAAAAATCATCATAAATTAATAAATGCGTTGTGTTTTTTTTAATATGTATTGTACTCGTTTTATTTTGCTCTTTAAATTTACGGAACAAAGTATATTACTGGGACAGGGATTCGCCTGATGAATTTTAAAATTGACATGTGTTTCAAGTTCGATTGACAAATGTTTCAAGTCCGTATCGATTAATTCACTTTAATCGATGTTTTTAAGCAAATGTTGCCTATTAAATTGGCTCGACTATAAACATTTATTTCTTAAACAAATGGCGGTCACACAATTTATTTTTTTTCCTCATTTCATTAAAATTCTATAACATATATAATTATTATTATACAGTGTAGCGCACGTGGATACGCGCGTGGAGGCGTTCCTCAAGAAGTTCTCCCGCGACATGCGCAAGTTGAGCGAGCGCGCACTCAGCGCCGCACGACACTCGCTCGTGCAGCTCAAGCACACCACTGACTACGAGCTCAAGGAGGAGGTGAGGTTTTTTTCAAACAAACAAACATTTATTTATTCAATTAGACTTCTTATAAAAGCACTTTTGAATCGTCATAACATTTTTTAACATTTACCACCGATTCGGAAAGCAGTACCTATGGAGAAGAACCGGGAAGAAACTCCATAGTTTCTCTTTTAAAATCGTGTCAATGTTACAACTTAGTTTCACATAGTAATATGTAACTACATAATATATGCCAAAGAACTGTCCTGTGGTTCTTACGCGACAAAATTTCACATTGGGAGATGCATTTACGCATCCCCTTCGGCAGTTATGCTGTCCAAAGGGCATGTGGAACTCGCACGAAGCCCACATACCCTTTTTGATACTAAAACCCAACGGTGGCCGTCTTTCACCCGGTCTAATTGATATACATGTCGTAGGCAAATTGTAGAATTTTACAAACGACGTCCGTCACATTTCAAATGCTCGGCATATTGTATTATGCCAGGGATTTACGGTCTCTGTCTGTGTAGTTAAAAAAAACACGAACCTGACCTAACCCACCATCTTATCCAAACCAAAAATTTCTAATTACGAATTTTCGGCATATTACGAAATCCCGATCGTTTGTAAACGGTGAAATTGAGACTTTCTTATGCGTGATACAAAAGACTTTGAACAACACTGTCACGAAAAAAGTGTTACTTTCAATTATTATTCATGTTTTAAACGCCAATTGGACATTATTTGATGAGCTTTCAATGGGCGATTGTGAATATGTGTGGTTCATGGTTAAAAATGAGTCATTAAATTAACTTTTTGAAGTGCATTCAGTTGAATTGATTATAAAAAATCGATTTGTGGTACTTTAATTATAAATAATTAATTTGCAGGTCGAAAGGAATTGGAGAGAAATCGTCACCGGAGAATATAAATTCCAGCGACTATTTTCAGAGGTACTTATTTGTGATATCAATTCTTACCAATTTTCATGTTCTATCTAAAAATTGCACTAGTTGAAATAGTTTTTTTTTTATACATTTAAGAAAGTAAATATTAAAATTGCTTTATAGGCAGAAGCGATTGAAAAGGTGAAGGTGTCAGATATCAAGAGTTGGATTGAAAGACACTTTGCAACCGGGAACCGATCGCAGTTTAGGAAACTATCCGTTCAAGTGAGTATACTATAAAAATTATAAACAATTATAAGAAAAGGAAATATGAATGGCAATGTGGATATTTAAGATTCTTGCTTGTGTGTGACCACATGATGTGTTCACTGTGTGTGTGATTTTTAGACAATTAAAAATTATCGTTTGTTTTAATTTATTAGATTACTAGATTTCCGCCCGCGGCTTCGCCCGTAGTATATATTAAATTATAGACGAAAAAGTAAAAGCTTCCTCTTGAAGCACTATAAAAACCGTTGCGTAGTTTTAAAAATAGGGATATAGGAACAGAGAAAGCGAAATGTTTTTTTTTACCATTTAGTGATATAATTATTGTAAAAAATATTATTAGTTAGTTATTTTGCAACTGTAAATCTTCGATTAATTAAAAAATCGTTTGTTTTCCAGATAATGGGTTACCTTCCCCATATAGGCGCTAACGTAACGGAAAGCGGAAAAGACTATGACCTACATTATCTAGACGCGTCCAACCCCATCGGCGACAACGTTGAGAATGACACCAACTTCATAACCGACATAGGAGAATTCAAAAAACAACTACCCTTCGTTAATGTACCTAAAGTTGAATGGGGACAGTGTTAAATAAATTGAGATATCCTTTTGCTCACTCTTTCTTCCCGAAAATTATATATGCGTCCCTTTCTGCGACTCTAGGTGCAATATTTATTTATGAATAGACAAATTTGATACTCGAGTAAATGTGTGTACTTAATTGTGATTTCTTATCGCAATTTTTTGGTTCCTGCTACTTTTTGAAGTCCATAGAAGTTACGCATACGGGTCTTGTTCAAATGAATTTCCTATTTTAGCGCATATTATACAAATGTAAAAAATATGACGGCATTACTTCTTCATGGTGCAGAATTAATATTGATTGTTAAAGATACAAAAAAAGACGAGACGATAGAATAAATTTTGAGTTATGTATTTTTATTTTGAATTAGTAGTTATGTTACGTAGTTTTACGTATTCCTTGTGTTGAACTAATTAATTTGCCTTATAGATTCTTAATTTTAGTTTTATAATTTATATCTGAATAATGTTTGTTATAGAAATAAATTATTTTACTTTTAATTTTGTTTATTATTTTTTAAGAAACACCTTACTATCTTTGCACTTTCTTTTTCTATCTTATTGTTGCTCTTTCTTCTTCATTGTAAGATAGCTAGATATTGAAATTAAATTATCACTGCCATATAGATTACATATTTTTTAAAGAATGCTTATAATATTATGTTCAACAATATTTATATAATAAATTAATGTGTAATATCTTAATGTGTTATTTATTAAGTAGAATATACTATAAAGTACATAATATAACATTTACAAAGATTTTAGTGTATGAAGTAAGTAAATTAATAATAATCAAGTGTTCTATAGACATTTAAAATTTCAACGTAATTGCCGTACCCTTTACTGCTTGAATGTAATGGAGATCTTTACAGTTTATAATTGCTAATATTTACAACTTTAAAGTACGTTTTAATTTTGTTTAAAAATGTGTTGATAAAGCTCGCTTCTTTAAAATTCGCATCTCATCCCATTTGTCCTCATTCGATTGCATCGATATATAAATGCAATATACGCAATATGTTAGTCAAATAAATAAAAATCCACATTAACATTATGATTTATGATACTATTTAATTAACGTAACCAGACAACTGTTCACATAAATATAATAACAATAAAGTATACAAAAGAATAAATTGTTTATTATTTCTAAAATAAGTTTAATACACAATTTGGATTCTACCATCGAGATCTTGGAAAATAATTTTATTTTTGCGCATGTTGTCCTGAAGAACTTTGTAATCTGTGTCGTAGATTTTTAGGTTTTCTCTGTTTTGGGATAACATCTGAAACAAGAAAAAAAATATAATTATTGTGGTATTATAAAAAAATCTACATAATATGTTAAATTAAAGTCCTTAGCATGATAACTATAGACAATGGTATCTTGGAAGATAATCAATCTTTGTTAAATTAATTGATATAGATATTGCCGCGTGGTTTATGTGTGGTTGAAAAAATGGTCTCTAACAATTATCTACTCGTTTATCAACTATTGCAATTGTAGTGCACTGACGCGAACAGGGCATTTCGATGACGTCATCATGAAATTTTCTCATAAGATGAGATGTGAAGCAAGCCCATAAGATTGTAGTCTTTTAAAAATTGCTCAACATGGCACCGCCATCACCAATGTAATCTTGTGTGCGCGGTAGGGGGCGAGTGTGTCAGCATATCGATGACGTTATGACACGAGATTTTCTCATACCAAAAAGTGCTAAACACGGCTAAAGAAGCATTTTCCCTAAAAGAAAACTCACCGAATACCCGCCCCCGCCATCGCCGATATAGTCCTGTGTGAGCACCCGGTAGGTGGCGCGCGGGTCGAGCGGCGAGTAGCGCGGCACGGCGCAGTCGGTGCAGCGCACTGACGCAGACACTATGCGCGAGCCGATGGGCGCTGATGCGTTGTATACGTTACGCATGCCTGGGAGACATTATTTATGTTTTGAATTGTATTTGTATTTGTTGTATTTGTATTTTTTGAAAATAAAAAAATACAATTCAAGACTATATGTATTAATATTTTTGTCTTATAAGAAAATGTAAATTAGCGCAATTGAGCAAATCCAGATTTTTTTTGACACTGCCTTAAAATCCGAAAATTACGTATGCGCAGAAATAAGTAAAATTTTATCACAGATATTTTGATAATTCATTAATTTAAAAATGACCAAATGCCAGACCAACGACGTGATAATACCAGACACATCCAATTTTATTTATTTTTTAATTTTATTTTATTGCTCAAATTTAAGAGTTTATTAATATTACTCTGTTCAGTATTGGATGACAAATTAAATGAGGTAAAACTTCATATTTGTAATGAATTCATACCAGCGACTTGTAACATCCGACTGCTGTAGAAGCTAGTGGGGTTAGTCTGCTGCACTCCGAGAGCGAACTCGATAGCTTCCAGAATGTATTTGCCCTTTAAATCGTACACTTGCACCTTATTTTCAAATGGCACAGCCATTAATAATGCTTCGGTTGTTATGTCTGTAATAGAATGTAGAATTGATATGACAATTTGTAAAAATATCAAGCAGTTTTATTTTGCTTTGCTTTCAAGTACGATGCAAAATGTATCTGCTTTTTTATCCAAGGAAATATAATAGCTTACAGTATCAATAAGTGCATTTTTATTTCCTTTGTTTTATCGAATCCGCACAGATTATAGATCAACTTTCCTGTAAATAATAATTTTAGCTTGTTTGTAAGTTGTATCAGTATAAAAATAAGACATACTTCCTGCTTCAATAGCTACACGAACGCCGCCCGCGTTTATCATACAAAGATGTGCGTAGTTCCAATTATCTCCGCTTGCCTTTGATATCATCTAGTTAAACAATATAATGATAAATTACTTATTATACGTATAATAGGATCTTTTAAACCATCAGAAACTAAGAAAATGTATCGGAAGACAGAAACTATTATATAAACATTTACCTTAAAATATCTTTGAAATAGGGTGATTTAATACTGCATTAATAAATGATAGGGGCACCTATTATGTGATGTTGAATGGATATAATACATACATAATCTCTAGCTTTTTGCTCCTTTAAATTTTGCTTAGGTATTTGTTATTTGTATATAGTGTATTAAATATAAATTTATTAGTACATATTTTTTATAATTATTAGTACTGACCTGTTCAAGGAAAGCTTCACAAACCCAGCTACCAAGGTTACACTCCCCTCGGAAGCAACGCGCGCGGTTGAGTAATGATAAGGAACGGCCTAAGACTTCCCGGCTTATCGGGTATAGTTCTGCACGCCACTCATCTAGCAGTTCTTCCATGCGAGCATCTTAAAATATTTGTTTGAAATAAATATTATAGTACTTACCTATAATTCGTTCATGTGATGATTAAGATTAACAGTAGGTATTATGGGCTATGGCTACGATCGCGTTAGACTTGAAAGCGTAACATAAATTGGCAAAATGAATAAAAACGACGACGACGCAGTTCACTTTCTATCAGGTGACTCGTCTGCTCTGTTGCCTCCTCTTATATAAAAACAATACTTAATAATAATAATATTTCAGGAAAAAATATCATGTTCGACCTGTACCGTGAAAATTATCTACCGTAAAAGTAAAATTGCGCTGATCACGCCAACAAGCCAAGAGATAACTTAAATTATAACATGCTATATGTAATATGTAAAACATCTGTATCTATTACCTTTTATGATAGAGGTTCCGAGGTATATAGGATGACCATCCCAAGACACTATTTTGCCTTGATTGTCAAAGTACAACGTTATATCTCCCAAGTAACGTGTATAGCAAGATGCTTGGACGATCAGTATCTGTAATAAAAATATTTATATTTTTCGTGTTCAAGTAATTTATAAGTCCTAGGTACTTTAAATTTAACTTCCATGTTAGATATGGAAAAGAGTTGCACATCTAGCTATTATCGAAGAAAATCAACGGACAAATAATTATTCATCATGAATAGATTCTTTGTTCTACGGTAAAATTATATCAAACATACCAGGAAGACTTTTGGAATTCGATGCTTATCAACTACCTATTCTTATCCGCTAGGTACTCAAATTTAAATATATTTAAATGATAACGCTCAAAATGTTTTAGTCAATATTAAAAAGTCTCTAAACTCTAAACTCTCAAACAGTGACCATCTTCGAATCCATTACCGTCATCTATGCAAGGGTCGGATTTTCCAATAATTAATCATAATACATACTTATCACATAGCGTGCTTAATTCGTGTTGTAAACGAGGTAAAGTCATGTTGATATGCTGATAACATCGCGATTGCTATCAAATATCAATATTGTTTATAGTATCGACTATTTTCAATTAAGGCATGGTTTTCAATTATGGAAAATATTTTTTAATGTTATAAATGTTATTAAACTATATTTTTAAGGCATACTATTCTATGCGGATGTCGCTTTGCCATTTGACACAGTGCGATAGGAACATAAGAACACAGATTTCCACTTCATTAAAAAAAAATCATATTTCCATCGTATATCTACTAGATAAGGTAGGAATTCGAGAATTAAAATATCTAGTTCATTCGAAACTGCATCTATTGCATAAGACAGTTAGGTACTGGTAGGTATTAAAAATATTTTAAATCATCCTAAAAATACTTAGAGCATTAAACCAACTGCTCTAAGTAAAAATATCTTGAAGTAAGATTTTAATTTTTAGCCGTTTAACTTTCGTCCAGATCGTTCAATACACACAGATAACAGATTACTATAAAAACTAAGCAATAGTCTACTTACTCTATGCCCATTGCTTTGCGTGACTACGGTAGGGTAATCCCCCGCGGGTGTGCCGTCAGGGGCATCACCAGTGAATAATAATGTGTGGGAATGCGCTCCAACTATAATGTCTACGTCTGGAGACATATTAGCTGCTAATCGTCTGAAAATATAAGCATGAAATATATCGGTGACCTACATATTAATAGCTCTATAAAACAACGTAACAAATAATTGCTTCCGAAAGAGTAGGTAGGTACTGGAGAGATATATTATTCATCTAAAGAATAGCGTTTCTATAATTTATTTGTGTATATTCGCTAGCTCTAACTATGTCGCCAAATATCTACAGGGTGTCTTGGCCGAAGAAAATTTAGCGGATAACCTAGTAGGTTATCCGCTAAATTTAGGTACTGAAGTATTTACCGATTAAACCGATAATTAATAGAAGAGAATATATGCATATCTTAAAAGTACTATATTTTTATATGCATGTGACGACTTACTGGTCACTATCATATCCCACATGTGAAAGTACAATTATGATGTCTACACCTTGTTCTGTCAATATGGCAGCTTCTCGATTAACTGCTTCTAATTCATCTTCCATTATAACACGACCTATGTCTGCTGAAAACTGAAAACGTAGAATTTTGAATACGCTATGATAATTTTTACAGTTTGGAATATAGGAGGGTTAAATCATTTATTGGACATACATAATATTCTTAAATAAATTATTAAGGCGATTAATTAAATTTAATTCTGTAACATTCTTTTAGTTTAGTTTTATGATAGATAAGATTGTAGAATCTCTACATGTACATAAAAGCATTTGTTTTGGATTTCGGTGGCCGGGACCTCATGCCTCTAAAAAGGGGCTTGTTTTGCTCTCAGTATCTAAAAACGTAAATTTTTTGACGTCATACAAATCGTTAAATTTGTATAACGTTCTTGAATAAATTGATAACAATAACTGATTAGTCGCTAATACTTTTGATTAGAATACTGACTTTGTTTACCGGTTAACATATTAAAGAAAATGTTTTGTTATATACTACAGGCATAGATACTTACTTGGTCACGACTCACGGCATCACGCGTGACGGCGTGAACGGGTGGACCGATTTCGATGATTCTTTTTTTATTATATATTCCTTGAAGTACGAGGATGGTTCTTATGTAGAGAAAACGTAAACATGTACCACGGGCGAAGCCGGGGCGGACCGCTAGTATAATATTAGATATAGGTAGCTAGGTACCTAAATTTAATATTAATAATATGTTAAAAAATTAATAACATACCGTACGTAACAGAATACCGATGATTCCA
>CAJQZN010040521.1:0-28528 GCA_907164685.1 Colias eurytheme
AACATTTGTTTTCGCAATTTTGCTTTTGCATTGTTTCGGTGTCGTTTCCTTTGTATCGCGTGGACAATTTTCAAGGAGATTCAATATTTTGATTACCAATGTATGTAGCGCAAGAGGGTTTAAAAAATGCTCGGCCAATTTGAAAATATCGGTGCGTTCATACGTGACTGCAATGGAACAAAATTGCAATACGACCAAGCTTGTTTGGAAATAATTACTAATGAAAAGATCAGTTTTTGGAGTCAATATGAGGAATGTGAGGATTGTATGTTATTGGAGACTGTCAAGTTGCCGAAGACCGGTGCGGTCGTCCTTGATACCATAAGCCCTTTGCGCTATGCCATCCGAAACGGTGTCGGGGAAATTTGCAATGGTAAGCGAGTTTTGCGTTGATTATTAATTTGTTCATTATATAACTGGTTTTGTAAAGGTGAATAATAAATTGTCCGTGTACCTTTCATATAGGTACACAATATTATGAGATTGTTAATTTATAATTGTCTATAGGAAGTTTGTTCTTTTATTTACATAGATAATTAATAATGTTTAGGTCAAATGAGTCACAATTAAATATCAATATTTACTAATACATTGTAATATCATCAACTCGATAATTAGTTTACACATGTTCCTATCTGATAAAGATGAACTTGACATAATCACAATCTTTTTAAATTATCAATACTTATTTATAATATCCCTTTGTTTAGATTATATCTTGCTGCTACTTATCTCACATATTCGCAAAACTAACATTTATATGAATCTAATGATGGACATTAAAAAATTGAATAAAATCATCAATCTAGTAAGTCATCAATGCACCTCTGAGGGTTTTATAAGATCACTATTGGAATTACAACAAATTAATGTATGTATTTGAATATTTTTGTACACAGATTGTGTCCAATATTTATGTCGAGATGTCCATATAGAGATCAATATTATTGTTCAGCAATGTTTCAGCTTTACAACTTTCTATGGTTGTAAGTGTTACAAACTTTAGAAAAAAATAATTTTTAACTTTTAGGCACCTATGAGTTTGACGAATTTGGCCAGTACTCCATCAATGTCACCGAAGTTGTCAAAGACAATTGCCAGCCCAGGATGAAAGCTGAACCTGATGCGGCCTTCTTGCCAATACTTACAGCAGTTGTGGTGCTCTTATCTATGGCCACACTGTGGTATATTGTGAAGGGCATCGGTAAAAGGGTGGTGGCTGGACGGTTGTATGCTAGATATTTTGCAAGGTAAGATTTAGTTTATATACATATTTTAAAGGAATATAAAGTATAGAATATTTTTTATAAGTCTTGAGAGTTTAGTAGTGATATAAACCTAAATATCTGATTATATTTTTAAGTATTTTATTAACGTTCATCATTATGTTATAATTAAAATTTTAACAGCATTAATGTCGAAATAATATTAATTTTTTTTCTGTCCTGTACAGTGTGTACATCCTCTGAAAAATGTAGAAACTATTTTTTTTTTTTAACTTTTTACACAAAAAAAAAGACGGGTTGCACTCCGGGAGTGCCGGCAGAAGTGAAAACTTGATTATTAACGTTGAGCATGTTTGATATTTTGGAATGGTATCCGTCTTACGCTTTTTCGATCAGGTCACGTGTCCTGACGCGAGTTTAAGATTTTATACCCATTACAGAAAAAGTGCTCAACGCCGCTAAAGAAGTTTTCACTTCAAAAAACATATTTAAAATTTACCTAGTGTAATATAGCCATAATATTATATTTTATTCATTATTACAGAGAGGACAATGAACTCGGGTCCGAGACGCGCGTGCTGACAACAGAAGCGAGCGTGCCGCGCTCGCCGACACGCTCGCGCCTCCGCTCCCTTGACATATTTAGGGGATTCTCTATCGCTCTTATGGTAATTTATTTGATTGTACATATTTTGAAGTGAAACTTCTTTTGGCGCGTTGAGAGTAAAATTTCAAAGTCGTATCATGGCAATACCGTTACGTCATGGAATAAGGCTACGATTTTGGTATCTTTGAATCTTGCCAAAGGAGTTTTACTTCTGACAAGTGTTCTCAGCACACACGCTCTTTTTAAGTAATTAACAACATGGTAAAGTTGAAAAAACTTAATGTACATGACTTATGTAGCCCATAGCGCGCTCCAAATTTTCCTCCGTTTTCTTTCAAACAATTTACTGTCTGTGATGTTAAGAAGAACATTATGTCTATTTCATCGAAAGCCGTCGGTAATGACAGCATTGGTCGTGATATGATTATTCCAATCCTTGATATAATTGCTCCAGTGTTAACTCATATTCTCAATGTATCCTTATCCTCTCACGAGTTTCCTATGGCCTGGAAAGAAGCATTTGTTATTCCTCTACCTAAAAAAGCCAATCCATCCATGTTTTCCGATTTTCGTCCCATCTGTGTCCTACCCTTCCTTTCTAAAATCCTTGAACGACTTGTCCAACAACAATTATGTTCATTTTTAAATAAACATAACTTGTTTAATCCTTTCCAATCCGGATTCCGTCCCGGTCATAGCACGACTGCGATATGCAATGGATCACAAGCAACTCACTGTACTCACACTGTTAGATTTCAGTAACGCATTTAATACCGTCGATCATGACATATTACTGAGTTTGCTTGGTTCTCTTAACATATCTCCAGCAGTAATTGAATGGTTACGGAGTTATCTCCAGGGGCGTCGACAGAGGATCAAAATTGACGATCACTTGTCATCATGGTGTAATATCTCCATCGGCGTTCCACAAGGTAGCGTGTTGTCTCCAATCCTTTTTTCTATTTTTATCAATTCTATTTCAGACAATTTATCTTCTCCCTACCATATGTATGCAGATGATTTGCAGATCTATACTCATGCTTCACTTCCTCAACTTCCAGAAGCTATTGAGCAGGTTAATAACGATTTGGCAAAAATCACTCAGTGGTCTAATAACTTTGGCCTGTTAGTAAACCCAGCAAAAACGCAAACTATAATTATTGGCAGCTCTAAACTGACAAATAAGATAGACTGGAGCTCCGTTCCGAAGATAACTCTGGATGGAACTGTGATACCTTTCAGTAACTCTGTCAAAAATCTTGGTATTCATTTTGACACAAATATGACCTGGAAGGTTCAACTTGAAGTTGTACGTAAGAAGTTGTTTGGCGCTGCAGGATCGATACGCAGGCTGCGCAACTTCCTGCCCATACCTACTAGGATTTCGCTTGCAGAGACCTTACTCTTTCCCATCCTTGACTACGCCGACTCCTGTTACCCCGATTTAACCGAGTTACAACTCGATTCTCTTGACCGCCTTCAAAATCTTTGCATTCGGTTCGTATTTGGTCTCCGGAAATACGACCACGTTTCCAAATTCCGCAAAAAACTTGAATGGCTTCCTATACGTTTTCGCCGGTATGCTCATATGTTGCATTCGTTATACGGTATTTTGTTTGATCCTAAGACCCCTTCCTATCTTAAAGACAATTTCAAATTCCTCAACGAGCATTCCCTCACTCTCCGTTCCTCCAACCTTTTAACCTTAAGTATTCCTTCTCACCGTTCCAACTTCTTCCATTCCTCCTACACTGTCACCGTTATTAACCTATGGAATTCTTTACCTGAAGAAATAAAACGAGCTCAATCGATTTTTATTTTCAAAAAGAAAGTTAAAAACTATTATTTAACTCTGTCACAGGCTAGGTATTAACTCTGTCGACTTATTTATAAAATATGTATGTATGTATATATGTATGTATGTATGTATGCTTGTATATATTATTTAAGTATGTATTCTTATTTATTATCTAATATGTGTATTGTGTATATAATATATTATTATTTGTGTATGTATATAATAATGTAAGCTGCATATATGTATCTATAGTATATATATAATAAGACTATTATTCTGGCACTTTTATTTATTTTGCACCACCATGTTATTGACTCATTTATTTTCCTCGTCTTTTCTGGGTTGCCTGGTAGAGATCGCTGCCAGCGATAAGGCCGCCTACTGTACATTGTTATATTGTATTTTTAATTTTGTAAAATGTATTCTTTATGGTGTTCAATAAAGTATTTTTCATTCATTCATTCATTCATTCATTCATTCATTCATTCATTCATTTCATTTCATTCATTCATTCATTCATTCATAGCGCTAACTAAATTTAAGTAAGTTTTATCATCGTCATAATTTTCACATTTTCTCTAAAAAAGCATAAAGAAAACGGTGATGAAGTATAATAAAAATATATTATCAAATTTTGGTAGTTATGTTGTACACTTTCTTTTTTCTCATTCTGGAAAAAATCATGCTCTTTGTATGTTTTCAATAGCCTGGTTACAAATTTGTAGGTTGACGATTGAACCACAAAAATGTGTTCACTTTCTTTTTATTTACTTTTCATTTAAGTTATAATTTAAATGAAAAGTAAATAAAAAGAAATTTAAGTTATAATTAATACTGAGTCTTCTCATAAAAACCTTTTATATGCTAGACACAATAATGCAGTTTATTGATGAATCTAATTAAGATAGTGAAATGGGTCAAGATCATATAATTATACATACATATCAATCATAACAACAACTGTGTCATAATTGCACATGGCACATTATTTGCTCGAATTTTCTAGTCATCGAAAAAGTGTTTAAATTTATAAAAATAGAAGTGATTAACAGATAGAAAACTACAAATCATTCATATAATACACACATTGAATAGATAAAATGCAATTGATTCAAGGTGACTCATTATTAATATAGTCATTGTTCAGATCTGTGTTGTGTATGTGGGAAAATTATCAAAAGAAACATTTACGATAGCGTTTAGTACTATTTTGAATTAACTATTAATTAATTGACATAAATCTTATCTGAGTAAAATAATTTATTAAATTTTGAAGAAAGGACTATTTAATTGTGGATATAAGTTATGCAATGTAAGCTTTAAAAGGGAATTACAGGATAATATGGATCGCAGATAGAATTTAATTTACCTGTTAAATATCTTAATCTACATGTAACAACTATGAAAATTCTAAAGCATAATGTACACAACATTCCAGCGAAGTAAACTATAGTAATTAATAATTATTATCGTATTATCGCGGGAATAAACACGCTAATATTAGGAGCTGAGGGAGAGATTTATTTTAAATATCTGCCACTGTTGGATCTATACATGATCCGTTAATGGTACAGGATTAATATGTACCACGGATAAAGGCGGACCTTTTATTAGCTTTACTTAGAATATGCTTCAATGTAACCAACTCCTTTTGATTTTCTACACTTATCAAGGATCGTTGACAATACAATAGTTTCTTTAGTTGTTTATTCAAGTGTGTTTTTTAGTTTTTTTTTAAGAATTTTTCTATAATTATTAGAATGCAATATGTTCTACAAACATTCAGCACGTGGCTATGGATGTTTTGTGACGATGATTTTAAACTACGTATAATATATTATATATTTTTTTATTTTTATAGATATTCGTAAACGCCGGTGGCGGTGGTTACCGCATATTCTCGCACTCAGCGTGGAACGGTCTCACAGTAGCAGACGTGGTGTTCCCGTGGTTCGCGTTCGCGATGGGCGAAGCCCTAGTGCTCTCACTCAACGCTAGGCTGAGGACTTCGCTGCCGAGGACCAGTGCGTTGAAGCAGGTGGGTTTTATTTACAAAAAATTTCACATAATGTCTTTTTGTAAAAGTATAATGAATAGATTTTTTTTTAGGTTTCGTGCTCTTCAGTTTTAATAAATTGTCTGCTTACACACAGTAATAAAGACCGCTTGCTGTATAAAAATTGGAAATATGAGAAAAATTATAAAAATCTTGTCGAATAAAAGTCCAAAAATTGATATTTAGGATTTTTCTGTCCGTTTTTTGAATGGCGCTAATCTCGAAATATAGCCGATTTCGATGTTTACTTTACTTCACTTTTGTGTTTGTCGTCAATGATGTTGAAAATAAGAATTTACACACATTTTTTTTTTTTGTTTATTGTAAAGAGATTTATATAATATGAACACTAAAAAACAATTCAATCATGGGCAAAAATTCATAAAAATGTACCTTATTTATCCATACTAAACAAACAATTTCTTCCACAGGTGGCCCAGCGCTCACTCCTAATGTCCCTCATCGGTATCTGCCTTAGTTCGGTGAACGTATCGTGGATGGATGTCCGTCTGCCCGGAGTGCTGCAACGGCTGGCCGCTATGTACTTCATTGTTGGTGCTCTAGAGTGCGCGTTCATGAGGACCAGTCAGAATATTACACCAGGTACTTATAATAGTTTGGTGATTTTTTGCTAATGCTTTTCCACAAATAATGTGCGAGGATGTGTAATTTTGTAGCGAGGCATATGTTTGTAAATAACCAATCATAACACTTCATTTAGTTTTAAATTTGAAGCGTTTAGCGTTGAAGTGATACTATTGGTTGATAATCAGCATAAAAGAGGTAGTTTAACAAACCTAAGCCTAATATAATATGCCTAACATATTGCACAATATATGTGTGAACCTTGAACTAAAGCTTATTTCTTACATGTATTTAACTACTACGTCCATGATTAATCCCCAGCTTATAAAAATAAATAGTTCTTGTGCGTATATAACAATTTTATTATATTTTTATTTTGCAGGTCGTTCTCTGTTCCGCGATATAGCAGCCGGGTGGCAACAATGGCTAGCAACATTGTTGCTTGTTGCTATTCATGTAAGTTTAAAGCCTTTTTTAAAGAAGTAAGTAGTATTATGGAAATTCAATGGCATTTGTTAACCACAATAGATTTTCTATTGAGTCTGTGATTCCGGGGCCTGAGTTATTAAATTGATTTTTTATTAATCTCATTTAAAATTTAACGAAATACACCCTGCAGTTATTCTTCCAGGTTTTTATAATCCAAAATCTTATTGGCCATGTTTTACGTAAATAGGATTGGGATTCCAAACATCTATTTGCGTCATTTCAACATTTTCCTAATATAAATTGTATATTTAATTACTCTAGATATGCATAACACTTACGGTAGCAGCTCCAGGATGTCCCCGAGGATACCAGGGCCCGGGGGGTCTACATCGAACAGCTCTTGGAGACTTTTCACTGCAGAACTGCACTGCTGGTATAGCTGGATACATTGACAGGTAAATCAGACCAATAACAATATACAGTGCGCAAAATAGGCGCTTGTCGAACATAAATAATATGTTTCCGCGAATCGACGACAAGCGCCTATTTTGCGCACTACGCCGCTAATGTGGTGCATCTGCAATGGTGGGCGGGTTGTTAGTTAGGGGTGTACACAGTTTAAGAATTTAAAAAAAGACGGGTTGCACTCCGGGAGTGCCGGCAGAAGTGAAAACTTGATTATTAACGTTCAGCATGTTTGATATTTTGGAATGGTATCCGTCTTACGCATGGAATATAAGGGCTAAAAAAAAATCCGTCTTACGCTTTTTCGATCAGGCCACGTGTCCTGACGCGAGTTTAAGATTTTATACCCAACGCCGCTAAAGAAGTTTTCACTTCAAAAAAATTGGATCGGGGATTTTATGAATATTTTTTACGTAATCAGCATAACAAATAGTTAGTTACATTGAGCACAGTACACGGACAGCGGAACACTGTATTTCATTGTGATTTACAACTAATTAACAAATAAAAATATTTATTCCAGAATGATCCTCGGCACATCACACTTGCACCAAAAGGGCAGTTTCCGCAAACTGTACCAAACCACAGTGCCCCACGACCCTGAAGGTCTACTGGGCGTTCTATCTGGAGTACTGGTGGTGCAGGCTGGGGCTCATGCCACCAGGGTCATGCTGGTGTATAACCATGCCAGGTGAGATATTGTCCAGGGTTATCCTTGGTCCATCTCCTGGCTCCATAGAGGCAGGGGAAAGATAATATTACATTTGGCAAAACGATTTTTGAAACAGTTATATATTCTTCCGCCAAAGGGGCAGGGGAAAGACTATATTACATTGGGCAAAGCAACTTTTGAAACGATTTAATGTTCTCTTTTCAGTAACTACTGCAACTCATAAGAATAGCATCCTGTATACTACATTTAATGGAAGTTTCAGATACGTAACTTCTAACTTCTTATGTAGGCACGAAATAAATGTCAAATATATAGTTACCGTAAAATTAATAAAGTTAAAAGATGAATAAAATGTTAACTCGGCCCTTTTTTATTACTTCCACATTTACCATCTGACCTGACACCATATAATAATTAAATTCTCGTTATAAATGGTAAGTGAATTTCTAGTCAGTTCTATCATATCTTTAAAAAATAAAGGAATGTTTCCCTCCAGCACAATTTGCAATAACCAGTATTTATTAAGTACATACCAGACCCCATAGAAAATTTCCACACTGTAATACATACACTACTAAACATATATATATTTCACAGAGCACGAATAATGCGCTGGATATTCTGGTCCCTCATATTCGGGGTGTCCGGTGGAGCCCTATGCATGTTCACAAAGAACGGTGGGCCCATACCGATCAACAAGAACCTCTGGTCGGTTTCCTACTGCCTGGTGACAGCGGGCATGGCGTTTTTCATACAAGCCGTGCTATACTTCCTCGTGGATTTGAAGACCAAGTGGGGTGGACGGCCTTTGTACTATGCTGGTGAGAATTAGTAGAATTATTTGATAATGTTGTCTTATGGTTATACATGATCAATAAGAAACTCTGGTCTACATAGAAGAAGTAAGAATCTTATATTACATTGTCTCAAACTTTTCTGTCTGTGTGTTTTATGTCGCGGAGTAGGGGAAAGTAAGGGCGCTCGTCAGAGCAGCTTTTATGCCCTTAATGGGATATTATTCCAACTTTTTATTAATTAAATGTCTATAATGAGGAAAACAGTTTCACATTTATCGTGGTTTCATAAATCAACACAATACTTTTTTCTATTAATTACGTGCATAAAAATGACATTTTCATTGTTCCAAATACATATTATAAATCCTATAAAAAATATTGTATCGAAAACAATAATAATTAGAATAGGTTCTCAATATATCACATTTGTAAGATACTTCAAATAGAAGCAAATTTAATCCCCCTTTTCTTTCAGGACAAAACGCGCTATTCCTCTACATAGGCAGCGAGCTACTAAAACGTCACTTTCCACTGTACTGGCATGTGCCAGCGCCGACACACAGCCAGTTGCTGGCAACACACGCGGCGGCCATGTTGATGTGGCTCGCTGTAGGTGTTGCCCTGCATAGGAAACGGATCTTTATCACCCTATAAATATGGTCGAAATTCGTTTGCATATTTGAATTGGATAAATACGTTCGAATTTCTTTGGATACATACTGTCTTACCACAAAAAACTTTAGACAGGGTTTAACTTTAAGCGCGTGTTCTCTTTAATCTGGTTTTGTCGTAGTTCACATAGACAACTAATAAAGTGACAGATCCCTGGTTTAAAGTTAGACTGTGTTTATATTGTTTTGTGGTAAGACCAATTAAGTTCATCTTTTGGTCATTTGTTCGTGAACTAAAGGGCAATGTTTTTGTCTCTTTCGTTAATCAACTTTTTATAAATGTCTATTTGTTCTAGAATTATGACTTTCTCAGTCTTCTTTTTCTTAAGACCTCTGTATTGTTAGTAATGAAAGGCATGTTACATTATATTTTCATTCCTACCAGAGATTTATAATACATACTTTATTTTCACCCTTGTGAGTAAAAATGTACATAGCAACACCAACTGTAAAAAGTTTGACGTTGATGTGATGACGTAATGATAGCAACACTGATTTAGAAAAGGCCACATTCGTTAGCTATTTAATCGCGTTCTATTGGTTTGGAGAAAAGATCTGATGGAAAATTCGAGAAATTTTAATATGACGTTGGAAAAGTCGTTTTTTATCGAATCATTTTTGAAGTTTGAGGGTAGGGTACTTCCAATTTTTAAATTTTTAAAGGTTTCTATATCGTAAATTCACTAATTTTCTTTAATTTCTTTTTCGTTTGATCTTTGGAAAATAACTGAAAGCTACAGAACTCGCGATTAAATTAGGATTTAACTATAGACTACAACGGCGGCTGTAATTAGCTGTAGTTCGTGCCACGTATTGTGATATTATTGGCGTTTATACAATTTATAAAATAAATATAACGTCCCTTTATCATGCTGAAAGAACACCAAATTTTAATCGAAGTAGAAATATTTTTATTTTTATACATGCTTGTAAGAGCAGCACTATTATAATATTCAGAAATTTCTGGAAGGTTCACAATTTTAGAGTTTTACTGTGACTTTATAGCTTAAAGTTGGTAATTAAATTTTATTCTCAATATAATATGTGCCTATAACTTTATGGTGTGTATTTCACTATTTATTCATTACTGTTTTCCACTCTATTTTTATATTGTATGGATATAAGCTATTCCGTTATTAAGACGTAGATAGTAGACAGTATAGATAGTATGTATTAGATAATTTTACAGTCAAAAGTAAAAAATGTCTATGAGAAGTTATTTTGATTTTACATAACCTACTCATCCCGTGCGATTTTTTAAGCTATTGCATAGCTTCTATCGCGGGCCTTGAGCGCGGGGACCGAATCCAGAATATCCGTAACGAAAAAAAACCTCACGCTCCCCACTCCGACGGGCACGGAGGTGTGGCTTGAAGGCAGCGTTCCCAACCGTACGATAATTATCGTACAAACACGATAATTTGGTGCCTACGTACGATGTACGATAGCATGTTATTATCGTACGCTGATTTTACGATAATTTCTTTCAGGCAAAATTCGAGACTTTATATTATTTCACCCATACAAATATGAAATTTTGACGTGTTTCATATCGAACTTTCATGGGAACAGTGAAATTTTGTCAGATTGAATTTTAAACTTGGCGCGTTTATTGAACATAAAGTGGAAATGGAATCGGTTCGGGTCTGTAGTCTGTACCACGCGTAAAACCAAAGAGTATAATGAATATTATGAATATTATGGCACGTAAAACGTTTGGGTTTCAGTGTCCCGTTGATTTGATAGCGGTAGTTAAACAAAGATTAACTATAGAGAACTTGCATACTTATCAATATTACAATTTATATGATTTATTTATTTATAATTGACTTTATTCTAAAAAGTACGATAATTTCGAACCAAAAACGCTACGATAATTTTACGCCCCTGGTACGATAATCAGCTCACTTCAGGTTGCTAACACTGCTTGAAGGCATAGCATGCAATAGCTTTACCGCGGCAGTCCCCGAGTGCCACACGTCTTTTTTTGTAATTAATCAAGTAAAATTATTTAATATGTACCACGTTTATTATTTTTGTATTGTAGAGTATTATAATTCAATTATGATTTAAGATGTTGGAACAATGATATTATAAGTTAAAAGTGTAGAAAGGTTATTATTATGTCGGGATTATTAACCACCATTTACATCAGTTGTCTCTTTTTCGCTTACGATAATTGAATCATGCCATCTTACTTTGACGTCTAATCACGTGTGCGTTAATATGCCGTTTTAAAGTCCGAATGTTGTGTTGGTATTCCTTTCTACACCTTTTTACATGATATCATTGGATTCGATAAATAACACATTATTCTTAAACATCTTATTTCACTAAAAATAATACTAGTTTTAGTGTGTAATTATGCTCACATTTATCATTATTGTAATGTTTAGTTATTGTATATGATTCGATTTACCAAATTAAAATTTACTTCAATTTATAGAAAAATAGACAAATGTAAGAAATATTTATAAGAAAATATACAAAATGTTGAAAATGATGTTTTACTTAAAATACCCATTTTATTTTTCATCGACTAAAGTGTCGAAAAATGTTTCTTTGATTCTGGATGTATTGAAAATCTATCGGCGCACAAGATACCAAGCTTTGTTTTAGCCGGTAGTCGTTGTTTTTAAAAGCTCTAGACAATTGAAACATCCATAAATATAGAACGTTTGGATCTCTAAAATGCTGATTTTCCGTTGATTATTCCGCGATACTATAGGGATACGAAATAAAAATCAGAAGTACATTTGAGATGATATAATTTGCAAAAAACATAACATTAGAACTTTCACTTCTACTATTACTCTGCAAAACGGAACGTAAATAACCTTCAGGTGTCATTGAAATGTCACCGAGACGTATGTTATCAGCGGCGTTGATACAGCAGTTTCGGTGTTCTCTCTGCTTGAAATCACGTACGTTTAGTATTTTAAAAATGGAACCAAAAGTGAATTTAAAACAAGACCCGGCGTATCAGAAGTTACAAGAATATTATAACAACAATGCTGATAAGATAAATATCCTACAACTATTCCAACAAGATGCAGACCGCTTTAATAAATACAGGTATGTTTTATTTCCATGAATGTAGTTTTAAACTTAATTCTTCATTAATATAAATAGCGAAATCTCTATCTTTTTAATTTACGACATTCTGAATTAAAAGTTAGTAAAGTTGACCATACGAAAGTTCTATGTCAAAAGTTCGATTGACTTTAAAAAAAGGTAAAAGGTCGTTCGTAACGAAGCAATGTCACGACGATCTCAATTATTATTCTTACACTATTGTTTTAATTATTAATAAAGTATAAGATGATACATGAAGGTGTTTTAAAAAATGTTATTATTGTTGTACATACTTTTTGTGTTAGTATTGGTATCAAAATAATTAAGTAGATTCTAATATAATTAAGTAGATTATACTTCTACTTAATCCTATGTGTTTTATAGATAGTATTTACTGCCAAATTAATTTCAATAATAAGGAAAAATAATAATACAATTCTTCCTCATATAATTTAAAAGTACTAACATACTAGTACTAGTAAAAAAAAGTTTTATTTTTATAAATGGAACAGTGCAAATCATAAAACGTAATAATCAAATGTCTTATTTTCTCAAATATACTTGTGCAATACTTATTGCACAATAGAATAGAATAGTAATGAATTACCATATTAATAATTGCATCTGCATATTTTGTAAGTACAATAATATTCACCTCATTCAGTCTTAACCCATTGACCACCGAGCGCCCCGATCGGGGCGCGACACAATAGATTATCTATTGTGTCTGTGATTCCGGGGACTGATGGATTAAATGGTGAAAGTGCTAAAAAATAATAAGTAATTGAACCATATTGATTATGACTTACACAACTTTCTATTCAGATTACTCAGGTTATTGTACTTTTCACATAATTTAGGTACAAATAATTTATTTTGTCTAGGTGTATTATTACACAAATTAATACTTAAACCTAAATCATAAATGTAAATAACTGTGTGTACCTACATGTTCTACATAAAAAATTTTGGCAAAATGTGGATAAGAGGAAATTAAGCTAAAACTTCAGTTAAACAATAAAAATTGCCAATTTATTAAATGAAAATAAATCTCAACAAATACAAATTTTATAATTATTACGAATATTACAGTCTTCGTATTCCCACACCCAATGATGGTGAGATCCTTCTGGATTACTCCAAAAACCGCATCGATGACACCACCTTCTCACTGCTGCTCAACTTAGCTAAGAGCCGCAATGTTGAGAAAGCTAGAGATGCTATGTTTGCTGGTAAGTGAATTAAAATAATATAAGAAAAGACGTGTGGCACTCGGGGACTAAAGTAAAGCTATTGCTATCGCGCTACTGCTAAGCTATCGCGGTAAAGCTATTGCATAGCATGCCTTCAAGCCACACCTCCGTGCTTGTCCCCGTGGGGGGAGCGTGAGCTTCTTTTCGTTACGGAATTTCTGGATTCGGTCCCCACGCTCAAGACCCGCGATAGAATCTATGCAATAGCTTAAAAGCTATGCAATAGCTTAATAATTTATTTTCAGTTAAGCATAGGTCTTCAATGAATATTAAGTCTGTGGATTGTAAAGAAATGCAATTGAATGATGAAATTTCTGTCATGTTTATAATACATATACAGAATGTATCATAGGCACATTATTTGACATTGTACCTCCATGGTTTGTTGAGAATTCTCAATATAACAAACATTTTAATGCATTCATGGCACAAAAAATCTAAAAAACAAGCAATATTCTCCCATTTTATCATTTTTATAGCATTAAATGTTCAACCGGTTCGTCTCCACCGGGAATCGAACCCAAGACCCCTCGGTGTTACGCTCACGCGTCAACCACTGTACCAAGGAGGTGGTCAATGCGGTCATTTTACACAAATCTATTATCCCAGGTGAAAAAATCAACTTCACTGAGGACCGAGCAGTGCTCCACGTAGCTCTTCGCAACCGTCAAAACCGGCCAATCATGGTCAACGGTAAAGATGTCACACCTGATGTGAATGCAGTGCTCGCACATATGAAGGAGTTCTCCACGCAAGTTATTAGTGGAGCGTGGAAGGGGTAAGCAAATATAAATAAATCATTTATTTTCACATAATAATTTTACAAATTTTATAGATGTGATATTTAAGTAATATATCCAATCTTATTAATATTCAATTATATTGTTGTTTATTATAGATATTTAAAGATTATTGATAAAACAGATTTTAAATGATAATTCCAAAACTTGGAAATTAAAGCGCGAATAAATGTATTAAAAATGCTTTTTTTTAGTAATAATATTAAAAATACTTTTTTTACCATATAAAAATAAAAATGATTCTTTCTTTATTTAAGGTACACTGGCAAACCAATCACTGACGTCATCAACATTGGAATCGGTGGTTCCGATCTCGGACCTCTCATGGTCACAGAGGCTTTGAAACCTTATGCCAATCATCTTAAGGTAAATAATTAATATCTTAAAGAATTTTAACTAATCCTACACATGATATACTATGAGTCATCAATAAAATACACATTGTCATTTAATTTATGATGATAATTTATAAATATATAATATCTATTAATCTATATGACCAACAAAATAGTTGTACTGATTTTATTGATAAATTATAAAATTAATTAAATAGTTTTCCTTATTAAAATCTGAAAACAAAATAAGTGACAAAATCTTCTTTCACGTAAAACCTACTGAACCGTTTGCAATGAAATTTGGTATGTAGGTAGCTGAGGACCCAGAATAAGGGGAACTATGCCGGTTTTTTTTTCGAAAAGATCAAGGAGTGTTCAATTTTAAAAGATTAACAATATAAAATTTCCCAGGTACATTTCGTATCAAACATCGACGGTACCCACCTAGCCGAGGTACTAAAGCGATTGAACCCAGAAACAGCATTATTTATAATCGCCTCGAAAACTTTCACAACACAAGAGACGATCACCAACGCTACGTCAGCGAAGACATGGTTCTTGGAGGCTGCTAAAGACGTGAGTATGGAAAAAAATGCAAAAAATGACAAAATTTTTTGCAAAATAGTGTTTTTGTGCATTGCGTCGTTAAAAAGTACGAAAATAATTATAATTTAAAGTTTAATAATTATATAATTATTTCCTAAATCTATGATATATACAGTAAAATATTTTTTTTAATGCCTGCTTCAATAACATAGTCATTTATTATATTCCGACCTCGCTTTATTGTGACGCATATAGCCGATTAATTTACGCAAAATAAATAACGGCAATTTTAAAAGGTGTGATTATTTTTATTGCATAACCCAATTACTCACATAGATCATCAACAAGCTGTTTATTTAAGTACGGATAGCACATTAATCTAACATAAAAAATAAAAACATTCAAAAATTATTGTTACAGCCAGCAGCAGTATCAAAGCACTTTGTAGCGCTATCCACTAATGGTGAAAAGGTGACAGCTTTTGGTATCGATCCCAAGAATATGTTCGGCTTCTGGGACTGGGTTGGAGGAAGGTAATCATTTTCTAATTCCTTTCCTATTCTGTTCTCTTTTATCATCTTATATTCTAACCTTTCTTACTTAAATTGTGAACGTTTTTACGATTTATGGAATAATCAATTAGTGCATATTTTTATAATCATTTCAACAATTAAATAATATATTGTAGTGTTGTTGTTTTTTTAAAGGATTGATTAAAAATTCAAAATATTTTCGCTTTTACTAAACCATTGGTACAATTTATATTGTAACTAGACTAACAATCACAAAAAGAACTGGTCCAAAACTAAACTCTGTCAACACATAATATATTAGGCAGAGTTTTCTAATGAGCGACACACTTTGAACGTTACTGCCTCGAAATAAGTTTTAATTTCCATGAATATTTTACACAACGCAACTCCGACATTTTTGCCGCCCTTTTAATAATTTGGGTGTCTAGTTGTTGATATATTTTCCTAGTTTTTAGCCTACTCAGCTTATTGATAAACCCGCCTATATTAATATATAGTCTATAAACAGGTATTCTCTATGGTCGGCTATTGGTCTATCCATCTCTCTATACATCGGCTTCGAGAACTTCGAGAAGCTTCTAGATGGCGCCAACTTTATGGATAACCACTTCTGCACTGCACCTCTTGAGAAGAATGTAATTATTTTTTAATTTTCAGTTTTTTGAAAAAAAAAAAAATAATTTTGTAATTTTTACATTGCACATAAAAACTAGTATGGATTTGTTGTATAATTAATAAATAGCTATCTGTTGTGTGTTAAATTTAATTTAAAAAAATTAAAAATTATCGAGCTTTTAAATTAGGGACCTTTGAGTCCTCTATTTTTTTATAATTATAAATTTTGCTAACTTTTTTTTATGAAAAAATCGTGTTTTACGCAATCTCTATTTAATTGTATTATTCCTTTTATATATTTAAATTATTGTATATTTTCTAGGCGCCAGTAATACTTGCTCTGTTAGGAGTGTGGTACGGCAACTTCTACGGCGCTGAGACTCACGCTCTGTTGCCTTATGATCAGTATTTACATAGGTAAGGAATATGAATTAATACTAGCTTATGCTCGCGGTTTTGTTCGCTATAAATAGTAATAAGAAGGTTTCACCTAATCATTTTATATAATTTGGTTCGCGTTTTAAAAAAAATGATTCAAATTCAAATTCGTTTATTCAATCAAACTTAACCTAACCTTAGAGCTAAATACATTTAGGTGGTAACTGTATAATGATAGGTATATATATCAATTAACGGTTCGATTCTGGCATCTTTGCTAAGTTACCGAGTAGGTAACCTTTTTTTATAGTGGGGAAATCTTCCAAAGATACCCACGGCCCCCGGGGAAGGAGCCGTGGGTACCGAGTAGGTAACCTGTATTAAAATGATAACATAGATCAGTTTTCAAGTCGTTCGTTTATGTTTTTAGTTTTCAAACGTTTGTCAGATTAAGTGTTTTTAACCGACTTCAAAAAAAGGAGGAGGTTATCAATTCGGCCGGTATGTTTTTTATATTTTAGTTTTCACCACCTCCAAAACAAGATTAAGAATCTGATAACATTAATTTATATTTAGCCTTTTTGAGTTTTTTTTCTTGTCTGTACGGTTTGATTAGTTTAAACTTTAATGTATAATAACTTACTTCTGGTATTATTTCAATTAGGTATATAAGACTGATTTTTTGCTTACAAACATTCAAAAAACATACGACCAATTACTCCATCGTTTAAATTAGTTTGGTTAGTCTGTGGAAACTCATTAAAAATGTGTTTTTTTTACATTTATAACTCCTTAAAACTAACAGATTCGCAGCGTACTTCCAACAAGGGGACATGGAGAGTAACGGCAAGTACGTGACTCGTTCGGGGGCGACTGTGGACTACAGCACGGGGCCCGTGGTGTGGGGGGAGCCGGGCACGAACGGGCAGCACGCGTTCTACCAGCTTGTCCATCAGGGCACCAGGTGGGCAAAAAAAAGGAAAAAAAATCGAATTTTTTTTAGTAAAAAAAGTGAAAAAAAATTATTTGCCAATTTTTTTGCTGGTCCGCACTGTTTGTTTAGGCCGGTTGCAGAGCTTCACCGACCATCAGTGCGTACGTCAGTCGCGCTGTTTGGTTTTGTGGCTATTATTTTTGTAGTGTTAGGTGATACATACTATTTTGTCAAATTTTACTCTTATAATCATTAAGGACCCTAAATCGTTTATGTATAAACCTCTAATAAGTAACGGCCAATAAAAAAAATACGCACGTTATTTATATACCTCACAACATAAACATAATAATATATGTATTCAGAATTTTACAAAGACATAATTTATGAAGCATATAACACTGATATTATAACCTAAAAAAATAATTAAGTAAAAACACAAAATTGAATGCCATAAAACTAAAAATTAAAATAAATAACGTCTTCCCAGGCTAATCCCATGCGACTTCCTTGCGCCGGCCCAAACTCACAATCCGATAGCGAACGGCGCGCACCACAAGATATTACTCGCTAATTTCCTCGCGCAAACTGAGGCGCTTATGAAGGGGAAGACGGATGCTGAGGTATGTATGTGATAACTAGATTTCCACCCGCGGCTTAGCCCGGGATTAAAAGTATCCTATGTCTTATTCTGGGTCTTTACCTACATACCAAATTTCATTGTAATCGGTTCAGTAGTTTTTTCGTGTAAAAATAACAAACTTCCATCTATCCATCCTCACAAACTTACGCATTTTTAGTGCGATAGGTGTTTCGGGGGGAAAAATTGGAAAAATTCAATGAAAAATGAAAAAAAAATTTTTTTGGTGGGTTATGTTTTTTCCGATTATTAGTGCACTTAAATAAATAGCATTATATGTAGTTCTTATTTATAAAAAGACTAATAAAATATTTTCTCATCCAGGCCAAAGCGGAATTAGAGAAATCAGGAATGGCGCCAGAAGCGATCGCTAAGATCCTTCCCCACAAAGTGTTCAAGGGCAACCGTCCAACCAACTCGATTGTTGTTAAGAAGTTCACACCGTTCACTCTTGGCGCTCTTATCGGTAAGTCTTATTACTTTTTAGTTATATAGAAGATAATTAAAGATTAGCTCAAATAATTTAGGATTATTATTGGTTTCATGTTGTTATTTTTCTTCCGACGAGTGTTATTACACAAAAAAAAAATGATTTTAAATTTGTTTCTATAAGGTTTTTGAGTATTTTTTTACAAAAAAAATGTTGTGTGGTTTTATGAAACCACGGTAAAAGTGAAACTTACGCGACACGTGACATGCGCTACACAGACCAAAAAGTTTGAGACGATGTAATAAAAGTTTCACTTTAATAAATTATTCAATGGATATAGTTAGTAAAATGGTCAGATGTTAAATTTATCAATACATGGTATCTAGCAAATATTCTTTATATTTCTTCCAATAGGTACATAAAAAGATCCACTAATTTTCAACATTATGTACTTATTATGTAATTATCAATCAATAACAAATAATAATAATAATTTATTAACTTTTCCACAGCTATGTACGAACACAAAATCTTCACACAAGGCGTGATCTGGGACATCAACTCCTTCGACCAATGGGGAGTGGAACTCGGCAAGCAATTGGCCAAAGCGATAGAACCGGAACTACAAGATGGCAAGAAAATCACCAGCCATGATGCTTCTACTAACGGCCTTATTAACTTCTTGAAAGAAAACTTTTAATAAAGATCATCTCCAATATGTAGTTTATTTCAGCCAATCAGTGTTTAGAATTTTAGACCAATAGCAGCGTACGCTCCCGGTCTAACGTAATTGGCTGATATTGTAATTTTTGTGATTAGGTTTTAATACTTGTAAAAGAAAATTTAAAGTTGCTATCTCATTTTTTTATTGGAAATTATGATCAAAATACTTTACAGTATTTCTTAAAACCAGTGTAAAGTTTTATATAAATTTAATCCTTCTAAATATCGTTTTTATTACACCTTATCAATGTAAAGTGAATTTTTCGATAAAGTATTTAAAATTATATTCACATTTGTATATTTGAATGCTTTGTAGAACTCGTTTTGTGCAATTAAATGTTGATGTTAGAGAAAGTATAAATTATTGTAATTGTTGCTTTATAGATCTATTGTATGTTGGATGACAAAAATAGAATATTTATCACGCTAAAATTGTTTTATTTGAAGTATTTTACTATTGAACCTAAATATAGACACATATTTTTACAAAGAATGAAGATAAAATTCGCTAAAGAATTGATTGAGGAACCACTAATTAACCCCCCCTTTAAACAACAACTCTAGAATCGGAACTGAAATCACCTAAAATTCTGTCCATACAAAAATTTACAATAGTCAATAGTGGTGTTGTCACGGTAAAAATAGAAAGAAAGTATCTATTTCATTTTTTGCCGGACTTAATTATTTCATTAAAGTGCTTACTAAGCGCGGGAATTACCGCACAGCCTTTTGTTTTAACATGCAATAGGTATATCAGCGAATTGACGTTGAAATAGTTTTCGAGATGTTCAATGTAAGGCAATATAGGCCAATTCTAAAGCCATATATTAAAGACGCTTCCCGTGAATATGGTCAAACTCCTAAATAATACAATCACATAATCGGACATAAATATGACATCATACATGTACATAATAATGCAATTCATCGAAAATCCACATAATATAAGATCATTGTTCAAGATACTTTCCCTCAGGAAAAAGTTTACGAAACAGAGTAAATGACTATATTGTAACTACGATGAAAACGATGACTAACGGCCTTGTCGAAAAGATTGAGATTGTCTCGACACACGCTTGCGTATCACACGCGACCGTTGCGTCCAGAAAGAACGTACGTAACGCGTCAAGCATTTGAAGATTTACCAATCATTCAGTTCAAGACATAGGAATATGTGTTTAAATTTATCTCTAATATATTATTTACTCTATGGGAGCCTGTACCCGTAGCGTCTCGACTAAATGCGCCGATGCTGATGCGAAGGATGACTGGCGAAGTGTAGCCGATGTACGTGCGAATTCTGTATTCGTGCTATACGTTACGCAGTAAATTCGTTCTTTGTGGATATTATGATCTAATGAGATGGTGTTACTTCTTACTTTGGTTTGTAGGAAGACCAATGAGCAGGTAAGGTAAGCATAACTTAGTGGCTCATAATTAATATGAGTTGAGCCATTTAACAATTATTATTAATTGTAGATGACATCATAATTTTAACACTAACTATAACTGATGTTTCGACGGTTAAAGTTATAGTAAATGTTAAATAACTGTTAGAAACGTCAAATACAAAAGACTATTGAGTCTTGTGGTCTTGATTGAGTCTGATAACTTCAACTATGCATAAAAATTAAAAATACTCTGGTGCAACGCATTTCGTAGTTAAGTTTACGGAATAATCAGTTGTGCACACTTAACGACTTACACCCGGTATAGCCATCGGAAGTATTTCCATTTGGAAAGTCGTTTGTGAACACATCGCTCTATTGTGTTAGAGATTTAGTCAGGGAATCGATAGGGATAAATAAAAAGCAGTTTACAATTAAAGAATGTATTTATTTTGTATCAGATTTTTACAGATTAACAGAAATATCAATACAAATAGTCTTAAGTGCCAGTAATTCCAGTCAAATTGAGCTTTTTACATACACTTTATAGTCAATCAGAAATCAGAATTCACAATAATATATTAAAGATCACTCAAACAATGGTTGTATTTCAATTATCTTCATATTCACATAATTTTAAGGTGAGTTTCTTCGTCATTAAATGGAACTGGGATATAGAAGAACAAAAGCTTTGTCATGACACTTTTTACGTTTTTATTAGACAAAAAAGGCATGCTTATATTAAATATTTTGGTCAGTTTTATATTGTAGCCTGTAGGAACCAGCCCAAAGATACACTAATAATGCAGTCCTTGGAAAAATTAAAAGATAATAATTATATTATTTATTTCGCTCTTCCCCTTCCTCTACCGCCGCCAGTTTTTGCTTTCTTGTTTGCGTTCTTTTTGTCTTCTTCTGCTTTACGTTTTGGATTCGGTGTTGTTGATAATACCTGTAAAAATAATATTTCATATTATTTATAGAAAAATTGTATGTATATGTATGTGGTTTATTTTTTTCTACTTTTGGAGCACAATAAAGTATGTATTTTTGTTTGCGTAAGGTTTCGTCATGGCAATACCGTTACATCATGGAGTAAGGCGGCGATTTTGATATAATAAGTTTCACTTCTGACGCGTGTGCTCGGCACACACGCTCTTTTTTTTTCAATTGTTACGTTATTAATCTATATGATCAATACATTACAAATTTAAACATAAGGATCTAAAGTTACGAATTTATAATATTTTCAAATAATTATTTGGTGTTCACAATGCGGATTTTATTTCTTCAAAAAACAATTTTTTACACAAATTACAACATAGCAAAAAAGAGCGTGCGTACCGATCACACGTGTCAGAAGTGAAACTTGTTTGGCAAGATTCAAAGATACCAAAATCGCTGCATTACTCCATGATGTGACGGTATTGCGACCTTGAAATTTTACTCGCACGCACCTAGAGAAGTTTCACTTCAAAATATTACAATCTATGTATTTAAAAAAAAATTACCTTAAAGAACCCATCAAGCCTTCCCTGTGTAGTCCCGGAGCGAGCTTTTAGTAATTTTTTAGCGCCATTCCTCACTCTGTCTTCATTGAACTGTTTGTCTCCACACAGGAACTTCACTAGACCATCTTCATCTGGGTCTGTCCATTTTAACTAGAATGTATTTTTGTTTTTGTATTATAATATTTTAACTGTACAAATGATAGATAATTATATTAGAGTAAATGGATAACTGAGAGACTGCGATATATTATTTTTCTATTAATTTATTAGCAACCCAATTATAGTTTCTACTCAGTGTGAATATTATAAGTCATAAGAAACACTTTTTATTTTTGTGCACATTATTTTTTTTGTGAATAAGCCTAAGATTTTTAATTAATTTTAATTATGTGGAGAACAGTCTATGGCTTATCGCAGACACCAGTCCTCTCCATTTATGTTTAATAGTCCTTTTTATTACTGAACTTGTAAGTATTGAGGAAATAAAATGAAATGATTTATAAAATGATAAATGCATGAAACAATTATAGTAAGTACTGATTTTTTCTTAGTTTACAAGGTGTCCATGTAAATTTCTTAAAGCTTTTCAAACTATCTACTTACTTCAATCTCTGCAGCATCCTTAACCTCCGGTTCGAGAAACAATCTCCTCGCGTTACTAAAGTCCCAATCTTCAGGCGGCACATACTTCTTAGTGTCTATGTTAACGAGCACTTGTTCCAAACTACGGTGTTGTCTGATTAGTTCTATCGCTCGTTTGGGGCCGATGCCGCGGATCGAACCGCAGTAGTCACAGCCGAGGAGTATGCAGAGATCTATGAACTATAAGGAATTTCTAGTTTTACACTAAAGTTTGTTTTGATGTGAAAAATTCCGGAAAACCGGACTTAAATATTTTACATACAGTTTTTACATTAAATTTGTTCATATACTGATTTGGAATGTTCCTAATTTTAACATAGTATATATTTGTTGTTATTTTGGAAATAAGAATAAGATTAAGTGAAACAAATTATTTTAAATCTGTTAAAATATCAGGATTTACTTTAAAGATGTTTCTTGATGAAATGACTTGAAATAAAACCACATATACACACATATATACCTCATTATGATTCAACTCCAGGCCACTCAACACTTGATCAAGGTGGAACTCCTGGACGGGCATTTTTCGAGCCTCAGAAAACGTCAGGTGTCGCAATAATACATTGGAACCAAAGGTCAATGCGTCCATATCCTCTGTAGCTACCGCATATACTTTGCCAGCTTTTACCTGGAAATTGTTTTTGTATTTTCTATTTTTATGATGGTATAGAAGTGATGTAAATAGCAAATATAAATCCATATTCCTCAAAAAATAATATAAAAATTTGAATCAGGCATTTTCAATAAAAATAACTTAAAGCTATACAAATCAGATCCATAATTAGACAAAGGCCTGTAGATTAATAATTATTTCAAAAATAAGTGATAAAAATCGCTTGGTATTACTTTTCATTTGATACTATATTTTTTTTATTAAATTAAGTTTGTGTTGTTTATTTTGCCTAAATGAACTTCTAAATAAAAATAAACAAACCATGGCCGCACACTGTGCCTCAGCCTCACAGGGTGCCTCCACAACAGGCACTCCCATGAGCTTCAAAAGTTCCCGAGCCTCCTCGCCATGCTGCTTTGTCACTTTAACTAGCCTACGGTTGAATTTCTCCATGGACGCTTGATCACCTGAAAGAATGGACAAGATAAATATAATATATTGTATGCATGTTAAATGACTTTATTGATAAAACTGGATAATCTAATAAACTTTATCATACATATTTGAAAAGAATACAATGTAGATGTATTATAGCAACAATTTTATACATTTATTGTCCTAAGGAATCCATGCAATAGAAATATTATTTCAATTTGCATATGCAATACTTTTGTACATTATAACACAACAGTTTTTCAGTTGTTTAAATTGTAGTTTAATATCTTTTCATACTAAAATATATTAATATACAAGAATAAAAAAATCTATTGTCTTTCCTGGCTAAAGAAACAACTTGTAAAATGGGTTGAAAATTATTTAATATCATTACTGGATTCTTAACCAAAACACTTACCAGCCTCAGTAGCCTTTTGCAGTTCCTTCTCTGCTTCCTCCCGTCTCTCAGCTCGCTTGTTCAACTGATGTGACTTCATTTCTGGAGGCTTGCCGTCAAACACATACACAGGTTTGATGCCATTCTCTACCAGTCGGATGGTTCTGTAGAAGGTCCCCATCAGATGTGATGTGGTCTCACCATCTACTGATGTTAGTTGAGCTCCTGTAAAATCATTTTGTCAATAAAACTTCATGAACTTTATACAATACAAATAGGTCCTTCCAAAATTAAAAGTAATTGAAGTTAAGATACTCTTCTACTTGTAATTTAAAAGCCCGGTAAGGAATAATATACATCAACAACAATATGAAAGACGTTAAATTACGAGGAAAAATTTACACACTCACCTTCACTCCTTACTGCTATTAAAAACTGATACAAACTCATAGATGCATCAATAGCTACTTTACGACCTGAAATATTTCAATTTGAATTAAATTTCACGTTTACACAAACGTTTACATGGGGTTTCTCTTTTTAGTCAATGTACATACCGAAGTAATTCTTAATTTCCATTTCTTTAACAGCTTGAGGTGCGATATCCGCAATTAATTTAGATAAACCTATAATACCCATCTTGATTCCGAATAATATTAACACTGTATCATAAATTTATTTTTAAAAACAGAAAAATACGGCTTCCCATGCCTTTGTTGAATTGACGTTATAAATTGTGGCGGGAAAATTGAGAGGTGACAAATTTTGACATAGGATATTTGTCAGATTTGTCGTATTGGAGGCAAGGGTTTTGGTCACAGTCTTTTTAAAGTTATTTTTTTAAAATATATTTTATATCTTCTATAAAGTTGTTATAAATTATTGGTTTATGTATAATTTTACCATTTCAGAATGCAGCGTGAAAATTCAAAATGTTGTTTAACTTAATTAGTATGGTATTTTATTTACATTGTATTTCTTTGCATTGCAATAATGTTCTAGAATGAGAACATTAAACTTTGAAATTAGAATGTATTATTAGTTAAAATGAAAAAAAATCGGTCAGGAAAAAAAAACCAGCAAATCCGCTTCTCTGTGATAGAAATGCGATTTATAATTTGTAAACTTTATTGAATAATTAAATTTTTATTGCATCAAGATTAAGCAGAAATAGTGTATTTACTTATATGTATTTCCCTATTCAGTTTAAAACAAGAAAGTATTGTGATATTGGGTAATTTTTTTCACAAGACGAAGTTAATTTTCTATATCCATGAGAAATACAAATCAAAATAAAACAAGTGCTGTTATTTATTCTCCTTTAATATCATCGATTACAACAGACTATACAACAGTTATATATTACAAAGGACGGCAAAATACATTTATAACATGAACTAAAATAAACTATTTGTCACCAATTACCTACAAAATATAAAAATAAGTTTTGTTTTTGGTTACAATTTGGCAGCTAAATTCTAAACCACTGCTTCTTAAAAAAATACAATAAATATTGTATTTTATAAGAAAATAGTGCTTTAGAGGTCGAAATTTGTACAATTTACCACTAACATTGAAGCATATATTTGTTATTATACTAAATAGGCTTACCTAGTAAAACTACATTTAGAAAATAGGAATTAAAGTTGAAGAAAAATAGAATAAGATTTTATATATAACTCGTGTCAATAATGAAATATTTATACATGAAAGTCGCTATAGCACGAGCGAGATAGCATATATCTATCGCCAATGTATGAATGAGAGACACTTATGTTTAAAATTTACAGTTTTATAGGCACGGGTTATATTAAAAATCAGTTTATAAATTGATGAAAATAATTTCAAGGAAAACGGCATTTACTTTATGCACTAGTAGAAATTGAGTAAGAAAAATAGATTAAGCCAGTTTAATAACTACATACTTATAACTGATCTATCACATTAAATTACAAACACTTTGAGCACAATAATATAAAACATCTAAATATGTAAGTACTGTAAGTTATATTAGACATTTCTTTGGAAAATTGTAATTCTCAACAAAAGTAGTTGAGAAAAAGTTTTTTGTCTCTTTCGTTTCAAATGAATTCACTTAAGAAAAAAAGAGACCAAGATGTTACGTCCTTTTAATAATGTATATTAGTTACATAAATATTACAAATTAATTGTATTCGATTCGATTTTAAATCGTGAATAATACTAATAGTTGAAAATTATTGAGCAGTATTGTAAATTGACTTATTTCAAGTAAACAGCTACCTCAAATTTCGACTTGAATTCAATGTATAGAAAAATTATCGATCTTTAGTAAATTACAAGAACTTCGTTATTCCAATAATACTTTGGTATTGAATAGTTTATACAATATTATTCAGATAATTATCATTAAAGCATAAAAAATTATCAACAAAGAACTAATATGTAATTTATTTTAAATTCATATCTTCATTTCTAAATAAATAATAATTATAAAAGAGTAACGGCTAAAATCTACAATTTCACTGTTTTTCCTTATACATATATACAAAAACAAGACCAGCCCGTAAACACAAAATATTAAATACTACATAAACACAAAATTCTACTTATAACGAAACAGTATTTATCACCTTATCTATAACTAATTAACGTCTAATTTTGTTTGGCATCGCTACATAATACAAAACATACTCTTCCATTTTTCTTACGTTCTAATAATATATACACCCTGCTCTATAATCGAGTCCGTCCGAAATGTAACAAAAACAATAAATTTTATCTTACTTTACAAATTACATATAACACTGAATACATTTTTACAATATTACGATCAAATTATACTTTCTTATAGCTACATTTTTATTTGTCAAATTACACATAGCCTTTTATATTTGGCACATATTTTGTCGAAATTACTTTTTTAATCTATAAAATTCTTATAAGTATCTAGTTTTTTTATTCGTCTATCAGCAAGAACCGTTGCCTAGCAACAGTGTTGTTAATGAAAGAGTCCATATTTTTTTTTATAATGACAACATTTAAGTATCACCAATCACCATAGAGACATAGACATAGACCATTAGAAATTTAAGAAATTTTAAAAATAGAAAACGGGCAAATAACGAAAATAAAATAACACATTTTTATATAAATTCGAACACTATAGAACAATGTATGAAAAAAAGTTAAGTATCTAAATAAAAATAAATTAATACTACATTAAAGTTTTGTGCTGAACTGTATAACAAATAAAATGAGCAAGAATGAGATCATTTAAACTGTGACACAACTGGATTTTTATCTTAAAACTGGGTTATTTAAAAATATATTAAAAATTATAATTCTTATATAAACAATAACTAACACTGAATATTTTTAACCTATAACTTTGACGACTGGATTTGTCCCGATGTTTTTTCCGACGCTTATTTTTCTATATTATTTTTAACAGATATTTAAGTAACAACTTTTTAATAATATTTGTTTGACTCCATTTATCTTTTCTTACCTAAATATACATACATAAACATTTGGAATTTGGCTAATACTTCTAATACTTTATTACAGTAGTTACAGACTTGTCACGTTTGGTATTTCAACATTGAGTCCCTCGCCCGTGCCGTTTTGTTGTTTGTCAGTTTGGATCTGAAATAAATAAAACAAAAAATAAGTATTTTTTTTTATTATAGGCTATATGAGGTATCACAATTAATTTTGCTATAGGGTTCAATTTCGACTCCTATCATAAAATATGTTTTAAGTATAGAAGTCGCCAGTATGGAACGTGAGTACTGCGTACACGCGAGCGTTCCACCTGGAATTCCAGCAGAACATCTCAGCGTTGTCCACTCCACTTGAGAGCTCCCCACCAGCGGGCAGAAGAGAGCGTCACCTAACGGCACAGCGTGGAGCAGAGAGCGTCACCTAACGGCATAGCGTGGAGCAGAGAGCGTCACCTAACGGCACAGCGTGGAAAGGTGTCAGGGCG
>CAJQZN010040521.1:40688-52916 GCA_907164685.1 Colias eurytheme
CATGTTTCCGAAGAAACATCTTACGTTACTAACTCACGCACTCTAGACCCCCCTTGGAGGGACTCATTCAATGGACTATAGGTCGGACTATAGGTTTAATTTTTAATCACATGAAAATCACCTTTACCCCGTCCCGTGGGGCCGTGGGTTATGTCGGATTCCTACCGACCAAAACCCCACTGTGTTCCGTCAAGACGCATATTGGTAGAATTCCTCCGTGACCCCCGCACTACGGCCTGCTCGAACAGTATACCTACTATTTTCTGTAGATTGACACTTTTAAAAATTCGTTATATCTTTTGAATGGAATATCCAATTCTTTTCATTTAAAAAGTATTTTGCTTGGTATTGAAACAGTCTATAATAAAACATCATTTAATGGGATAAGGATTAATATATGTGTATGGATAACATGGTTTGATTACTGTCGGCACTTTTATTTACTTTGAAAACGTAAAAAAGTTGTTGTAGTAACATAACTACTGAAGATGGACATATGGTATCGCGGACTTTCTTGTAGATATTGATCCATTCTATAATACCGTAGAACATTTTTTTGTTCTATCTTCAATAGATTCCGCAGCGCACGCGATGACAGAAGTTTTATTGAGGATTTTTTTACACCTTGGGTTACATTATTGCATTTTTGGTAAGGATCTCTAATTTTTTTGAAAATGCAATATAGCCTATGTTGCTCAGTAAAGATGCAGCTTTCTAATGGTGAAAGAATTTTTGAAATCGGTCCAGTAGTTTTTGCGTGAAAACCATACATACATACATACATACTTACATACATACTTACAAACTTTTCCTCTTTATAATATTAGTATAGATTTTCAATGACTATTAGGTTATCCTACAGTGAACCTAGGTACAAAAAAATAGGTAGGCCATGGGGCATGGGATAAAGTTGGTAACTTTGTTCTTTTAATATCAGAAAAATAAGATTTAGCTGAAATCCACTTCAAGAATTTATTTCAAATCAAATCAAATTTATTTCAAATCAAATTTATTTATTAAACATACTTAAATACAATTACAATTACAATTTATTACAATGAACAATTAATATTCATGTAAAAGTATATAAATATAAAAGGCTACTAAAACAATTTATACAAGCCAATGTTTCCCTAGCTAGGTTACTGGGCAACCTGTGTTTAGGAGAACCTGTATTTAAATTATAATATGTAGTACATATTTTAATTACAATACCAATATCGTTAGACATTATTTCCTATATCTAAATAAATGTATGATCAGAATTCCCACATCATTAACAATAGAACGAAGAAGACCAAAACAATAATAGACGAACAAACCAAAAACCCAGCGTGTGCTCCCAAAATAACAACCTCACACTGGACGTATTTTCCCCACCAAGCACGACAAAATGGTTCCAAAAACAATGCTCTGGAATTGCCCTAAAACCCATACACTAATTCTGTGCCTCCAGTGAATAAGGGAATAACTCAAAAACAGCACTTTTCAGGAGAGACATAAAACTGTATATCAATACTAAATCTTTAGTAATTCAAAATTTTAAGCTTGTATGTGTAAGATATGATGTTAGACTATATTTTTACATAGGAACACATGTTGTAACAACCCCATAAATATACTTTTTTCGTGTTTTTTTGTAGTTGTGGCCTTATGAACGAGTACTTCATGGAATAACTCAATATATTCACATAATTTTTTTTTTACTCTTTGCAATATAACGACTTATGCCCTTATGCACTATGTTCATAATCGCACAACACGACTTATATTATTGCCAGTTTTGGTTTTATAGAAATGATGTGACTTATTATGCTTGAAATTTGTGTACTTTATGACTCAATTGAGGCATTTTAGTGGAAAAACTATGCACGTAGCTTGAAAAACGAATGAAATCAACGGCTTTTTTTTCGTTATTAGATAATAAAAACAAAGCAACATTTAGGTATTTATGCATTTAACCCTAGAAGTCCAATCTACGTAAATTTGACGTATGAACTCTTCTATATTTACCATAGAATCGCTGCAAAATCCAGAACCAACTTATTAGCCGTCGAGACCTAGCAGTACATAGTTGGCTCATCCAGGTAAATTCCGCCATTTGGTTGTAAAGAGGATGTTGTGCGTCATTTTGACGTATAATTGGGCTTTTCGTAACTTTTAAGATTGTTTCAAATTTTTATTTTGTGATTTATTTGAATAATTTTTTTCCAAGTCACGTTTCACATGATATCTATAGTATTATACTATAGATTGTGTATAAAATGGGATCCAGACAACTTTTATACTAGGACGAAAACCTTCAATTTTAGTAAATGACGATTATTGTCCTCCGCTGGATTTGGACTTCAAGCAAGGGGATTGGGTGGCTGAAGATGTTGTCCGGAGTAAAACCGAATATGTTATGGGGTTTTGTTACCCATGTATAATGAAAGTCGTAGATTGTAAAATAAACGTTTAATCGATCTTTCAATAATACAGTACTATGTTGTTAATGCTATACAATGTTTCACCAGTCACCACAATGAGCCTAGTCTGTACAGGTTAGCAGGAGACAATCATTGAGTATTGGTATTAAATACGTATCAACTGCGTATTGCGTTTTGCGTATTAACTATTGTCCTAGTGAAAATTAATCGTCGAATCAATTTAAAATTCGATCAAGTGCGTTCCGTTTCGTAAAATATAGATAATAAACACAATGTCATGGTGGTATACATTGAGGATACAAGCACTATAAAGAGATAAGAGAAGACCGAAAACCATATTCCTGTATGTTCAGTTAATACAGGAAAAGTTATAGGTGGTCAGTGGCGATTTTTTACGGCATGATATAGAATTTTAACAATGTCTATATCATATAATATAAATATAATGTAGATAAATTAAGAAAATACAATGAGCCGCAAAGATTTTATGCAAAATTAAGCACAGATTTGAAGGTGCCTTGGATGCAAATACGACTTGTGGCACGCACTTTGAAGAGACTCTACGTGACAATAGCCCAATTTTTTCAAAATATGTGGTACCAGAGTATCCATCAAATGTTTACGAAAATGCAGGACCAAAGAAGTATCGATATTGCGGATTTTTTCCTATAAAAAAGGCAAATTACCAAAGCACAGTGGCTAAAACGCTATCTATATGCGGAGAAAACAATATTCATAATTATTGTCAAGCCTGGTTTTATATACTTTTTTTATGCGACTATTATAGACTATAATATTATTGTCTTGATTATTGTAGTTAGATAATTTAAAAAAAAATTAAAAACGAGTTTTTTTTTTAAAACTTACCCATTTATTTAAGAAGAAAATATAAGTTTAACATTTTTGTTGGCTTTTTTTAGATGATTCAATTATCGTTCTGTATTTATATAAACAAAGAGTATAATATCATTAAATGCACTTAATGTGTTAACTATATTTTTAATATCTATTGCAATAAATAGTTAATTTCCATAGAAATATATTAGTATCCCAAGTTAACTGATAAATACCTTTTTTAAAAAATATAAAGATTTGTTGTTGGAGATTTATTGAAAAAAAACGATTTAAGAATAATAAGGAATAGGTATGGTGTGTTGTTTCCGTGCAGTATTCAATTTAGACCAATAGCAACACGGCATTAATGCCAAACTGTCTCATGTCGTCACTTGAACCAATGACACTAAAAGAGTTGTTCCTTTATGCTCATGTTAGAAAAATGACACAAATGCGTTTATACTAAAATAGTGTTAGGACTGATGGAACAAAATGAATTAAGTCTTTATTCAAAAAGTATAACTACACATACGTCTTTGTGTTCGTGGGTACTTTTGACTCGAGACGAATAGTTCCTTTGCGATTGCCTAAAATGATGGATAAGGTAACTTATACCGTTAATCACACCCTACTTATACCGTTTGGGTCATTCGAAAAAATGGGTTAGGACGCAGCTAGAGATATGACCTTTTGATATGTTGTGTATTTTGACGAGCTGAATACAATGGTGCAATAAAAACCAAAGGGAATAACTCGTCTTACTCCCTTATTCACTGGAGGCACAGAATTGATCACGTACGTTCGATTACACCAGCGAGCGTGTGATTGACATTGCGGCGCGGCGCCGCGCGCCGGGAAAAGCGAAGCTGCAATACAATAGATTGCAGACCATATTTTATTTGTTAACAGTTCTGTGAAATACGCTTTTAAGGTTAAAGTTGGATCTGACGTTAATTAACAAATACCACAATAGCGGAGATGAAAAAAATCTCATCAAGATTTTATAACAATGCTTATTTTATTCTTCATTTAACTCACTACATTACATGGTTACGAGTAATTAATACAAATTACAATGCTTCATAAAATGGTACAGTCAACATGTTTAAGTTTACGACAAATTCTCGAATCGTTCGCATAACTTTAATTTAATATCCCATGCAATACTAGTAAATCGATTTACATATTACATATAACAAGGCTTTTAACTACAAAGTAATTGCTATAATTTTTGTTTATAGACGTTCTGTAATAATATGCATGTCTATGAAACATTTGATCCTTTCTCCATGCAAATACAGACAAAGAAATGTAAGTACCCCCTTAAACTGGGAGATCGTTCAAACGTTTCAGGCAATTACACGTAAAAATCCCGATCAGAACCCGATCGAGGCCGCTGGAGCGTTTCATATTCCGCTATAAAAGTTTATAACACATTTATGACGTTGTACACAACCGTGGGCAGAACGGTTACATAACTATAGTGCACACTACAGTCTACAGATCAATAGAAATAGTATGCAATATAAGGTAATACGGACTCGTTTTACGTCCAACAACCTTCATGGCTGTTTTTATGAATCCATTTGAGGAGGATCTGCAAACACGATTTAGGCACCCGTTACACGCTCAATCCAGATCACGATCCAAGTCAGATGACGGATTGACGAATCTTTAGGTGGATCGTCGCGACATTAGATGTTCAATCCAGATCATATCAGTACACTGTTCGACATTGTCAAATGCACACGCATTCAAAACCACTAAATAGATCTGAATAAGAACAAAGCTTGTGCAGCAATAATTATTGCCTGTTATTTGAAAAAACGCGTGAAGAGGAAACGCTGGGTTAAACCGTGGCTACTAAAAAGGAACATCTATACACATTCGAACTTGTTAGATGAAATTTATAGTACGGAAGAGGAAGAGGATTATGCAAATTACTTACTACAGGATGAAAGAGGCATGTTTTGATCATCTGTTAAAAATGGTTACACCTGTGAGTTGTCATCCCATACCATCGCGCTCCGAACGCAGACTGACGTAATTTGACAGCATGTTACATTACACGATCAATCTGGATCTCGATCAAAGGATCGAGATCGTTGATTTCTAAAAATCTAGATATTTTCTGATCAGATTTTACGATCCGTCAATCAAATACATTACACAGTCAATCTGGATAGAGATCAATGATCATGATCAAGGATCACATTCTAGATTGAGCGTGTAACGGGTGCCTAACGTTGAGAGATAACAATTTCGGGGTTATAAGTGAATGTAATAAATTGTATGGCCCTTATGGGTTGCCACAGCCAGTCGGAGGTCTCTTTCGTGAGATTAGTGATTTTATATCACCTCGATTTATGTGAATTGAATTCTGCTTCATTTCTTTTACAAAATTGCCTATTTGTTAAAGTGGAAATAAGGATATCATCGCCTAAATATTATGTTCTGTTGTAGGGACTCGGGCTTGCTACAAGGATTTAGTTCATACTACACTAAAACAAAATAGTATCACACTGGCAAAGCGCTTTATCAAATGTCTCATATTATGCTTAAACTTGATGTTAGATAATTATGTCGGTTTCCTAACAATATTTTCCTGTACCGATAAAATGTGCATAAATAATAAAATTGCAAACTATACACATTGTTTCACAAAAACGTATGATATCCAAACAACGCATTTGCAGTGCTATTTTTACATGGAAATACCGCGACAATGTTGTAAACATATTGTAAAAAAGTGGCATTCTCTACTTTTCATAAAACGTGACGCCAATATAAATTTTCATGGTGCAGCAAAAATATGGGAACATTTTTCGGATATGAAACTTTTAGTCATCACTCATTGTCAGTCCCACCTGACTGAAGAATAATATGAAACCTGCTACTGAAAGAAGAGAATTTCATTTATTTTAACTATTTATTACGGGAAACCTAACGGTTAATACACTGATAAGATATAGTTGGATGAACGATAAACATTAGCCTGCATTTCTCGTTTAACAAGATATAAAAGGAACTCAATTGTTTCAGCTTTACATGAGTACATTATCTTTAGTTTTCAACTTCATGCAAATACAGAAATTTATAGATTACAAATCCTATTACAAGGGACATCCCAACATATAATAATGTCTTTTTATTTTTTACTAATGGTATCTACTTTTTTCATAGATCATGTAACTGCTCACCGCAGACTAGACCATGCAATATTTTACAAAACTAGTATTATTACTCAAGAACAAGAGTCTAATTTACCTATAAAAGCTATATTTTATGAACAGGCTCTAACGATAAATGTTTTCCTCGACCGTTTCTATAGCAACGTACCTCAACGTTGACCGGTAATACTTGCTCAGTTATTCATGGCTCTGCCATTCTTCTTTAGCTACATAATCAATCTCACTTCGGAAGTTAGATAAATGTTTCTCAAAGTTACCATGATGTTTACAGCAGTATTATTTGCAGTGTGCGAAAGCGACAGCGCTAGACGACCTATATACCTACTATATAGCGCTGTCATTTATCCACACTGGAAATAATGCTGCTTTAAGATATCATAGTACAGGGGCTGACCTATTTCGGATGCATTTCATTCCAGTAAAAGCTCTTTAGGAAACGATATCCATTCAATTGCAGTGATTTCTGAAACTTGGCAACTTGGCAGAAGAAGCAAAATGAATGAAGAGTTGGAAAAGTTGTTATTCAACTCATCACATTCGAACATTTGAATATACAGTTTGTCTGCCGGGGAATTGTTTTAATATTGATGTTTTGATAACTTGCCTTTAATTTATAATAAGATATTTTTAAAACATAAATCTGTAAGTATGTAATGTTAGCAATTAGCATACAAAAGCAAGTAACTCGCATCTATGCATTATCTACTTCTTATTTACAGATTAAATAATACTCCGCAATATGTCAAGTATGTTTGCCACTAGGAAATATAACATCCTTACACTTAACAGGAAAAATAAATGAATTAATCGCTGGAAAAATACATTTAAAACCCTTATTTTAATTGCAAAGCTTTACGAAGTGGTTCCACAATTATGGCATTAATATCGCAAGACTTGTTCAGTACTTTTAATATTTTAATGAAGCATTTTCTATAATCAAGCAGCTTCATTTAAATGGGTTATAATGCAGAATCTAGGGCTCTCAATGTTATCATGTTAACGATAGTCTCATTAGAGTTAAGAAAGGGGAGAGAAAAAAGGTGACACGTGACAAAGGATACTTAAACCGCAGTGAAACGTGTCATTCCTACGAAAATTTACTTTTGACCACGCGGGCGAAAGATACGAGTAGTAATATCGATATGGAATCTATCTTCTATGCAATAAAAATAAATCGTACAATGTGTTGGTAAGCGCAATACTCGAGAAAAGCTGAACCGATTTCGTTATTTATAATATTCCTTGAAGAACGAGGATGGTTCTTATGGAGGGAAAACGTAAACATGTACCACGGGCGAAGCCGTAGCGGAGTCTTCTTATAAATATCCTATAACAATCAAACCTCTAGACCACATAATACTCATTCAGCAATTTATAACACATTCTTAATGAAAATCAACTCAAACAACAATATCATTTACATTAAACGCGATCACGTCGATATGGGATTATGGGATCGTACCGCGCTTACGTGCGACGCGCTAAGCCGATTACGATGCAACTGTACAAGTTCAAAGGCACTTGTGTTTCACTGCCATGTTCGTATGGTTCTGTCATGAACGCTATTGTATTTTATATGTGGAGTGTAGATTTAACAGTATGCTGAAACAAGTAGAACTAAATAAAACATGTCCGCCAAAAGATTGTGACTCAAACAAAACAAGCCCCAAAAGAAACGGTGACGATTTTTACCTGTGATTTTTGTTTGTGGGTCAAAATGCAGAACGCCGCTAGTATTTAATAATGTAAAATCAAATGATTCATTATTTTTTTTTTTTTTTGTTTTTGGGCACTAATTTAACCTAACCTGTAATCTTCCATCGTTTTCTGCGAAGGACGGTTTAAAAGACTGAAAGCACATTCATACAAAATTATTGTCATAAGATATTCTTAAACTTAGAATCGTCATATTTTTTTACAAAATATTATCGTAATGCATTATTAAATCTCATATCTTGCAATATTTTACAGGATAATTCCCGGGCAGCAGGTGCAGTTCCTCCCTCCACATAACTACAGGGAGACGCATCGCATAATGCAATGTGCACACCGGATACATTATCTTGATTAATTTACCTTTACACTGCAATGTATACGTCGTTCTATTGTATTTAAGGAGGAATAGCTCCTCTAATCTCTTTACTGTACTACAATGCTTTACATGTACAAGGGGCTTTGAGCACAGCTTTGAGTTAACTTTGAGCCCTTAGTATTGAAATCTATATTATCTGTGGTCATATTAATAGCTAGCTGCGCTCGGCTCAGCTCCTGTTGATCTTAGTGTGATAATATACAGGTTGTCCCACTGTTGGTATACTAAGCTCAAATGAGGTTATAGTTTTGCATACGCTGAGTTTATAAAAAATACTTATAAAATTCCAGACGCATTTTTTTTTTCAAACAGATGAATCCTTAACTCTATGTGTACACCCATAACAAGCAACCCGTGCAACTTTGCCACCAGCACGTGAGCTATCGTTTAAGATTATGTTTTCATAGACAAAATGCTCACATTAGCAAAGCGGTATATGCTGGCTGCGCGAAGCTAGAGAAGAAAGCATGGATTTTCAGGAAAAATTTAGCAAAAATTTTTTGACGTAATTTTGTTGTTTAAGTATTTTTTACGTGTTCAGTGTATGCAAAACTATAAGTCCCTTCGCGCTTAGTACACCAATAGTGGGACACCCTGTATACCCTATAGCCTTCCTCGATAATGCTAAGGCTATCTAATTTTTCAAATCGGACCTGAGATTAGCGCGTTCAAACAAACAAACTTCAGCTTCATAATATTAGTATAGATTAATCAGTGGTCCATGTGTCCGGTGCGTAGATTTATTCGTAGTTATCTCTGAATTCTGATTATCTTGCCCATTAATATGTTAATCGATTTTCCTGTAAGTACATAATTCTCTTGTGACAAAAAAGTCCAACTTTCTCTTAAAGGGAATTCAACAATTTATTTCACAAGCCACTCATGATTCATTGAACCAGAAAACTAAAAGCATGTTCATATCGAGTGGGCTTGGAATTTCCGAAATTAAAACGGTACAAACAATGCCGACATTTTTTTATGTATTGAAACTTTGATAAAGTTGAGAGTTCGCTAAAAATAAACGAACTTTTCGGGTTCAGGCAACTAAAAATAGATATATGTATAGTAAAAATACAGGAGGCTTTATTATTTTTATGCCGAGTTAAAAAACGAACCAAATGAACCAAAACATAATCAAGATAGTATTAACAAAAGTACTCTTTACATTTTTACTTGTTATATATCTATCTTAATATCTTAATCTTAATACTATTATAAAGGCGAAAGTTTGTATGGATGTATGGATGTTTGTTACTCTTTCACGTAAAAACTACTGAACCGATTACAATTAAATTTAGCACACATATAGAGGGTAACTTGGATTAACACATAGGATAGGTTTTATCCCGGAAATCCCACGGGAACGGGAACTATGCGGGTTTTCCTTTGAAAACGCGGGCGAAGCCGCGGGCGGAAATCTAGTTAATCTATATGTACTAAATTTATAAAGCTGAAGAGTTTTTTTTGTTTAATTTAACGCGCTAATCTCAGGAACTACTGGTCCGATTTGAAAAATTATTTCGGTGTTAGATAGCCCATTCATCGAGGAAGGCTATAGGCTATATAATATCATCACGCTAAGACCAACAGGAGCGGAGCAATGCGGTTGAAACCGTGGGGAACAGCTATACTCGGATTTTTAATTAGACAAAGTAAACTGACAGCAGCTAATGTCACTTTGTAAAATAATGTTGCCACATTTAAAGTAATAGCGAGGAATTCAGTTCTCATTCAATCAGATGAATGAACAATGAGTGTGAATAGTTCATCATTTCAAACTATAAAATAACATTATTTCTAATTAAAATATATAAAGATAATATATAAGATATAAGTTACTAGTAGAATGTAATTATAATCATTTTTTTATTTTTATTTTTACGCTGTATACGTTATTGTTTTTGTAATTTTTTCGTTAATTGTAACTAATTACGTTGTGTCCGTTGTCATTAATGTATTTATTTGATGTTATATTGTTACATACTAAATATTCACTAGACGATCGATTCAATTTCATTCATTCCCGTTTTTCAATCATTCACTTCGGGACAACGCTATTTTTATTTAATCAAAAACTGACAACACAGTAAACGTCAGTTTACTTTATCTAATTAAAAATCCGAGTAATAAACGCTAAAAATCTGTAACTATAGTATATACATACTATAGTTACAGATTTTTAGCGTATTTTTTTTCTAACCGGTCTATCGTATATTACTGTGAATTACAGTAGCGGCATTATCAGCACTAAACATTTATATCCATCGCACGCTTCACATATCATGTCGAATCACTTAAATAAGCTTGTTGATAATTATTCATAGCCGATAAGCCGTTACTTTGACTGAATCAATTATTTTTCTTATAATAGGCTACCTAATAATAATGCGTAATTTTAGAATAACTATTGTTGAGAACTGAATAAAGTCAATAAACGTAGTTTATTGTTATTAAAAAATAACGGTCAACTAATTTTACTTTTCTACTCGTAAGTACGTATTAGATACCGATACCGATACAAATTTTCCAAGACAGTGTAGCTATAAATAACTAACCGAAATGGGATCGATAACCCACGTAATGCCAGATTAACTGAAAAATAGAAGAGAATAATTTAAAAATAAAATAAGAAAACAATTTCATTATTTATTCCGTATTTCCTCTATTTGACCTTTCCAGAGACGGGAGACCTGTACCACTTTTATGAATTATCTTATCAAAACCACTATCTTTTCCTATATCAATCAAATGTAACCTTTATCAAGTAATACGTGAGTTTTTTCGTCTATGTTGTAACGTGACGTCATTAATCTTGAAACGAATTAGGTGTCAAGTACAGAACACAAGGGATGGTTGAGGATGTTTAACCTATTATTCCTATCCTTTTTGACGTGACAACGTCTTATAATTCGATAGAGCCGGTTGCACGCACGAAAAAACATGAATCATGCGGCGTTACCTCGCTCTGAGGCGTTCCATGTAAGTGCAAGCGAGAGCGCGGAACGAGCGACAAAGAAGCACAATCGGACGTTGTCACGTTCAACTATCGTTAGTAAACCGACTTTACAGACAACCAATTTTTAATCTATTTGATTGACCCCAGCTCAACTTAATCAAAAATCATTTTAGAAGATATATGGGAAAGGACTTAACAGTTAACACCAATTCGCGTCTTGTGGTATTTTTTTTGTCGACATAATTATATTCCTGAAGGTTGTTTAAGGGTTTTGTAAATATGTATATTTTCCTGATCTTGCTATTACCGGTCAATATATTTATTATTATTGATTTTAATCGCAACTCGCAAGTAATAGTGAGTATAATTACTATAATGGTAAGTATAGATTTCAGAATCAATAGTTAGGATTAGGTGAGAATTAAAACAAAAAAATAAACAACAATCGGCGCCTTCGATAAATCTTCATGACATCATAATCATGAAGGTCATGAAGAACAATTTAATGATAAATCACTAAACACGTTTTAGTATTTTTTATCCGCTTTATCTTTAAACAACTTATGTATTCCGTGAACTCTATTGAATCTTTTAATTAGGTAGGGATAACCCCTCGTTTTCACCAAGAAACAAGTTAAATACTAGTTTGATACAAAACGTGTAGAATACTTTTCAAAATATAATTATTTGTTTTATACATGTATTGAGACTGTCTCAAACATTCTT
>CAJQZN010040522.1:0-22143 GCA_907164685.1 Colias eurytheme
TCCATATATATTTAAAATTTTATTTACATTTTTGTATAAAATTTCTGTCTGTCTATTGTACTGACGCTTACTAAATGATGTTTTCGTTTTATGAAACAGCGGAATAATATCCCTTCTTCCTTAGATCATTAAGTAATGATCTAAGCCTTCTTCTACGATTGGTTATGTTAGGGTCGTATGTAATGGTCTTATGTTTTTTTAGGATAGTTGCAAGAATATATAATTTGCGTATAGATAGTAGGCCCGTTGTGGAGTAAAGGAGTTCAGTAGAATATTTGTATGGTTTAAAATGCATAACCTTGATTAAAGCACGTTGTGCACGTTCTCTTCCAAAAGTTTTGTTTTTGTGGCTCCGCCCCACACTGGTATACAGTAGGTTAAAATTGATTGTGCTAGTGTCACATATATTTTGTTTAGCAAATCCTTATTAGCAACATGGCGAGTTCTTAAAAATTAAATAACAATATACAATGAGCATGGTTTTGATCAAATTGTGCTTTATTACATAAATAATATTATATTATCATTTAATATAATAATATTATATAATCTTTAAAGTTTTGTTTTATAGGTAATTAAAATTAAATTGAGTGTAAAATGTACACATTTTAAACATTTGAAAAAATCTAAACATAATAATGTTTTATATATACAGAAATAAAAAAGGATCATAGAGATTGGAATATGGTATCATCGCAGACGGCAGAGTACATTCATTGTTATTGATGCACATGTACGTAATAATTAAACGCACTGTATAAATAAATTGCCGCGGCTGCAAGAACTTCTACGGACTACGTCCATCCTTGAAGCGCCAATGCAGAATGATCAGTACGCCAATGTGTGAACAGGAATCTTGATATCCTTTATTTTTTCCCAACACGTTGGCCCAACGCCTTGGCCCCATGTGTACTGCCGCTAAATAATCTGTGATGTTTAGCCTCAGAGCCTGTGCTCAGAGCAATAAACCTAGCAGTTTGCCTCTTTGGTCTGTACTCTGTTGTCTATTAAATATTCGCGCTGCGCGCGCTTTTCATTATTGTTTACTGTTTTAGTTTTAACTTGCATTGAATTAAATATTCGTAAAATCGACGATAAATTAAATTATTGTCTCAATTAAATCTTTATAAATTAGAAAGAGTGTCATATTTATTGAGATATTAAAAATGCACGACTTTGCTTATGATTTTGATACTGTAACTCCCGAAGTGTGGAGAGCAAACGAAGAAAGTTGGAAGAAAAAACTATTAAATTTACCAAATTGGTACAAGGTAATAGCATAATTTACGTTGTAACTCAATATTCCGCTTAATTTTCTATGTAAATGCATACCAAAATTTGGCTCAATCTTCTATTTTGACCTCTAGTTAACCTTTATTATTTTTGTAGATACCTCTCATTAATTGTAATGCTTCTCACAATCTTTCTGATGGAAGCCTGGCTCGCTTTCGAGGAATGGTTCAGGATATGCACAACCCAGAGTTCTATTTTGAAGAGTTTGAGGTATTCAATACAGTTACAAACGAAATTAAAACAAAGTCCGGAAAATACACAGACACGGCGTCGATTCTGGTAAGAATTTCATGAGTATTATGGCTGGTTTCAGTTTTTCACAGCCATATGATATGTTTTGTCTAGCTTGTCTGTCAGTTAAAATGGCTATGTATGAAACTGTACATCAAAAAGGGGCTAGCAGGCTTAAAACCACCTCCACTCAAAAATATAAACAAAATTTAATACGATAGTACTTTTATTAGTTGTTTCTTATCATTCACAGGAAAATGAAAAAATCAATTATACAGAAAACCTAAAGAGCGCACAGAGACAGACTATGGTTGCTGTAACACTGCCTGGCTTAAATGACTGGGCTCAAAACATAGAGAATGATAAGAACCACTTAAAACACCTTGAAGAGCAACCAAATACTTCAAAGAGGTTAAACATATTTTTTTAAATCTTCGAATCACCTCAAAATCTAATTTAAATGCTATTTCTAAAAAAAAATATATCTTTAAGGGCCGATTTTTCAATGCTTGGATAAAACTTATCCGTCCAATAAAGTATTACACGATAATATTAAAATGTCACGTAAACTGTCAAATACGGGCAATTAGAATACGTTTTAAAATAGTAGTTTTATACATTAATCGACGAATAAGTTGTAACCAAGCATTGAAAAATCGGCCCTAAAACAATTGAATATTACATAAATATAATACTTATATAAAAAACTCGTATGAAAATTCAGGCTGAACGTAACCAAGTTAAAACGCAGCTATGACGAATGTGATGATGATGCCATGGAAGTTGAAGGTAGTGAGGGGAAGAAAGAGCCAAGAGTCGCAGAGATTGTGACAGAACCTTCTAACGTTGTTTCTAGAGAGCATTTATTGAATTTCCCCTTGCCTGATGTTGCTGGCAAGTCATGTATTATAAAGGTTTGTATACTAAACCCTTTGTTATTATTTGTACTATGCTATTAAAAATGTTGTTTAACAATTTCATGAATAAACTATCTCATTGTCATTATATTGCTACGAAAAGGCTATGAAATTCTAAACTCTTAATAAAAATTAATTTTGTAGAACATTTAAGTTTTTGTTTGAGTTTGAGATTTTGCGTTTAGATTTCAAATTTTTGAAAAAAATACCTTATTTCTTTAAGGGCCGATTTTTCAATCCTTGGTTAAAACTTATTCGTTGAATAACGTATTAAAGTACCATTTCAAAAATGTATTCTAATTATCTGTATTTGACAGTATACAGGTGACATTTTATTATTATCGTGTAATACTTTATTGGACGGATAAGTTTTAACCAAGGATTGAAAAATCGGCCCTAAAACTAGTACAACTTATATAAATATGGTATCATTTATTTAAATAAATCAATACACAAATTTTTAGATATATGACGACAGTGAAAACCTGAAACTAAACGACATGATAGAAGTAGTAGGTTTTCTATCAGTTGATCCGGCACTTTCCGGAGAGTTCCAACCAGAAAATAATTCCCTTATCGAACCAACTATTGAAACACAAGTAGAGACGATCACACACAACCCTCCTCCAAGCCTTGTGCCGAGATTGCATGCTGTGTTTGTTAAGAAGTTGGACCATTGTAATCCTTTGGTTTTGGATGGTGTTGATAAAGGTATTATTATTATAAAAATGAGAATATTTACTATTGTAATATAGTGAATTTTCACTTAAATTATACAGACCAGACATTGAAGATTACAAGATATCTCATCATCAATTAGAACATATCATGGAAATTTTCAAAGAAAGTAAATAACCTATGGCAACAGTTCCCCTATGTTTAGTCACGTAATATTTTTCTAATACACCCAAAATTTTCAGAAAATGTTTTAAAAGAAGCAAACTCAGCCAGGGAGCATTTACTAAAAGCATTAACAGAATTGTTATTGGGAGATCAGTTAGCCGCAGAGTATTTAATATGTCACCTTATTGCATGTGTGTAAGTATGTTTTTGTTTACCTCCATATTCCGGATAATTTGTTTAAAAAAAATTGCAAATTAATAAAAGTGATCTCTTACATAAAAATGTGAATCAAACAAACGATTAATCTACAACAATATTATATTTTAGATCCATAAAATTGCATAAAGCGGTAGTATGTCAATTTTTAATCTTATTATGAAGAGAAACATGTTACAACTGAAAACATAAATATAAATTATGTGTTGATGTGATTCTTTGCACTAACTGTGTTTCTAATCATATATTTATCTTATAAAATTTATATATGTAATAACTTACAGATACCTCCGTCAAGACACACTATCTCTTGGTCAATTCTGTCTAAACATGTCCAATCTGCCGACAAAGAAATATCCCAACTATGCCAAACAGTTGTATGATATAATCAAACAATTTGTTACAAAAAGCTACTATCTACCATTGACTGTGGATAATATGAACACCATGGCTTTACTTCCCAAGTAAGTATTGACATTCCTTAGGTTTATGATAATATAATGATAAATATTATAAAATATAAACTAATTTGCTGTTTCCAAACTCAAGCTCAAACATTTATAAAAGCTTCTATTTTAAAAGCAATGTTACTCTAGATAATAATCAACATACAAAATGCTACTCTATATAATAATTAACTGAAGAAAAAGTGAAATTCAATTTTATTAAAATAACCAGAATATTTTAATTTAAATTACAAGGAATACAAAACTTATAAATGCAAATAAGAATAAAAGAATTAATGTTATGAACAGAAGTTATAAAAAAGACAAAGAAAATAATAATCTATATTCTATACTATAATATTATAAAGCTGAAGAGTTTGTTTGTTTGAACGCGCTAATCTGGTCTACTAAACTACTGGTCCTATTTTAAAAATTCTTTTGGTGTTAGATAGCCCATTTATCGAGGAAGGCTATTATTTTATCAAGCCCAAAAGGGGCGGAGCAATGCGGGTGAAACCGCAGAGCACAGCTAGTCATTCATAAAGAATAGAGAAGAATCAGCGTCATTTTGTTGGTAACAAACAATTTATAATTTAGTGTATGGTTATTCATTTCAGAAAAGATTACGACTGCAACAGACTAACAAGCGGAGTCCTGCAGTTAAGCAAACACACACATTTAGTACTCGATGAGACACAAATGCAACAAGGACAATTGGATTCCGCAGGAGTTCATAATATTTCGGCTTTGGGAAATCTTATAAAGTTGCAGAAAGTCGAATATGACTTCAAATATTACAAAATGGAGTTCGATTCTGATATATCTGTGCTTGTTCTTTCGGAAGGGAAGAGTTTGTTGCCTGTTAGTATTTTAAAAATATAAAAAAAATGTGTGCGTGTACTAGTGTATACACGTAAGAAGTGAAACTTCTTTATGACCTTATTTTTCAAAAAATAATTTACTATATGCAACTTTACAGAAATACGAATCACGCGTGGTAGGGATAAGAAAAAGATGGCGCGTAACGGAAAAATGTTACGCGTAACGAAAAAATGTTACACTGAATTTTTTTCCCACCCCGATAAAGATGTTTCACTTCAAAAAAAATTCTTTAAATTAAAATAACTTTAAAAAATCCACTAGTCATACAAGATTTATGTTGGCTACTCAACAAATAATGTAATACATGTTCATAAGTTGTGTTTACTGCCTTTATGTTACCCAGAATGTAATCTATAAAGTTTTTTCTTCTTATCATAGACTACAGTAGAAAATCATAAACATTACTTTTCTCATTAAACAAATTTAGAAATGATATAATTTTTAAGTTAATTTATTTTTAGATACCAAATAAATCAATGTTTTTCTTCAACTACAATTATATCCTTGATTCGTTGCCATACATTTAAAATTATAATATTTTTTGCATTGTTTATGTCATTATAAATTTATAATATTTTATTAATTATTAATTTTCTTTATTTTCAGAGTGATTATCACGTGTCCTTACGGCCAGAAGCTTCGTCGTTGGAAATATTCGACGCCATAGTAGAAGCAGCTACTTATTACCTTAAAGAGGAAATCATGAACACCATTAGAATGTATCTAACCAATTTGAAACTCATAAAATACTCCATTACAGAGGATTTGCAGGTATATTTTTATAAAATGATGCCAAAATTTAACAATGTTAATAAAATAATACTAATATGGGTGGATAAATTTTGGTGGTTTTATCTCTTCAGTATGTTAAATAGTTTTTGTGACTGTAAAAATAATAACAAACAAAATATCTCTTTAGTTAAATCCTTTTGCATCAAATGTGCTTTTGTGTGAAGTTTGTACTTTGTATGCAATAAAAATAATGAATAGAAATAAATTATAATACCCAACATGACATTTAAATCTTATTTTAAATGCATATAAAATGTTAAGATTTTAAATACCAGAAATATTTAGAAAAAAAGACGTGTGTCACTCGGGGACTGCCGCGGTAAAGCTATTGCATGCTATGCCTTCAAGCCACACCTCCGCGCACGTCGGAGTGGGGAGCGTGAGGTTTTTTCGTTACGGAATTTCTGGATTCGGTCCCCGCGCTCAAGGCCCACGATAGAAGCTATGCAATAGCTTAATGAGTAGAAATAAATTATAAAACCCAACATGACATTTAAATCTTATTTATCCATATAATATGTTTAGATTTCACAAATACCATAAATTAGAAAAAATATTAAATGTTAATTCATATTTCAGTTTGTCGAAGAAGATTTCATAGAAATGCGCAGTAAATCGGACTCAGATAATCCCGTAACTGCAGACGATCTACACAGGCTTCTGGTTTTAGCTCGACTCGTGAGTTTGTCCCGCGGCTTCGATACACTCAACAAGGAATGCTGGGATATCACCAAGAAAATGGAGGAAGAAAGACTAAAAAGATTGAAGAATAGAGTTCCGCCTTTGTCATAATTATGTGTAGCGCTTTTTTAATAAATGTTTTTGTATTTATTTTTAAATGGAGTTTTTTTTATCGCATTTCATGTCTATGGATTTCATCGAAAATATGTTTTGGTTATTAGAAGAATATAATATCAATATCATATGCCAATAAAATAAAATATCAGTAAAAAGCATTCATTCCTTAATTTTCTGTGATTAGAGTCGCACACACAGCGTTTTTATATCTATATATTTCTTTGTCTCAGTGCTTAATCACTATTTATGTACTGAAAACAAACTGAAAAGTACATCATCCTGAAGAAGACAATTTAATTTGATCCTTGTGCGTTCTTAAACATTCGAATACGAGTGTCGTCGTGAACTACTGACTACTACAAGACGAATACTCATTATTCTCATCGCTATTCACGCGAATGTTTAAATGCACAATCAAAGAAAAATCAAATCATTTGTGAAAATAAGTTAAGATTTTTCATTAATTTTTATTTGGTTTCTGGTCAAAGCGGAAGTGGATCGTAAATTTTACATTGTCACTTTGTCATTATGACAGTGACGTGTACATTTCACGAATTAGAGCTGGTATTTATTGATTGGATTTATAAATTAAATTCTCTAATAAATCTAATTATATTAAAATAAAACACAATGTCAAGTAAAAGCAAATCATTAGATAGTTCAAGCAAAAGCAAATTAAACAATTCAGTGTGGAAAAGAGCATTTACTTCAAATGCTGAATGGCCCGACAAGGTTACTATTGCAATCACGGGATTTTCTATGATTATAAATGAAGTTCTCTACTGATAATGTTTTATTTATTTTAGGAAGAATTTCTAGACGTAATTTATTGGATGCGACAAGCGATAGGTATAATTTTAGGCTTATGTTGGGGTCTGCTGCCACTTAAAGGATTTTTTGGTCTTGTATTGTAAGTTATTATTATTTATTTTATTTCATGTGTTTATGGCTTCAAATTTGTATCGTACAAAAGCACTCATATCCTAATTAAATTATAATCTCATTACTTATTTACGTTTGTAAATTATTACTTAAATCAAACTAACTATAAATTATTCTTTTAGATTTGTGGTTGTGAATGCAGCAGTGATATATTTTTACGTAAGCAATATTCAAAATGTAGATGAGGAGGAATATGGTGGAATGTGGGAAATTACTAAAGAAGGCTTTATGACATCTTTTGCTGGATTTCTAGTAAGTATAATATTACTTCTTATTTCTATAAAAGAGTAAATATTTACCTGAATAAATCTTATTGCCTACCTTACATTTTTATTCATTGGACTTTTTAGACTAGATCAAAACAAATTTTCTATCAGGTCACAATGCTTATTCAAGGAGATTTTACGTTAAGTTTAATGTTTTTTTATTTTAACATATTCTACTATGTAGTTTGTTTTCATGCTTTGATTAGAATATGCCAACATTTTCATTATTCTCCGTACAAACTAAATATAATTATTAGATAAATAATTTTCATAATTTCTACTAAAAAACCTAATCTTTTGTGTTTCAGGTCACATGGATCATTGTGTACACAGGTCTTCACGGAGCAAGCAGTTTATGAGACTAAATTTATACTTATGGTTACATAAATATCGTAAAATCCCATAGAACAAATACTGGATAATAATGAATGTTTTTTTTACTTGCCAATCAGTTTTTATACCTATTATGAATTTGTAACAAAATGTTTCAGAGCAATATTATTTAGAGTAATTAAAAAACATTCAATATTTAGGTACAAAGACTATGTTTTATGTTGCTGAAAAGATTATTACTAATTTATTGAAAAGACAAGATTATTTAAAAAGTTTTTTTATGAAATATATTTAAAGAACTATCAAATCTTGAAAGTACATACATACTATGGTAAATATATTGTAACTTTATTACAGAAAATTGATGTTTAAGATATTAGTAAATGTAGGTTTGGAATTGTAAAATATGAACAGTTTTGTTTTATATAAGCTGAGGTTTACAGTTTTGGTTTCATGCATTTTTGTCATTGTATAATTTATAAGTGAAAATTATTGTTAAGTTTAATAATTAAAATGGTGTTCATAAATCCCAATTATTTTATAGAATGCAATGCAATAATTAGTTTATCATGTTTGAAATGTTTTGTTGTGTATGATCCTTGATGAGTTATTTGAAAAAATATAGTTGATTTCTATTTAATTATCTTTTTATTTTTACCTGCTATCCTTACTAAATTCATAATTCGGCCTGATTTGCGAAAATAACATTGATATTTATGGTGTTTAAAGTTGAATATTCCTATTTTGAAATCATTAAAATAATAATTATGTACATAGAATTGTTAAATGTGCAACCATTTTTATCCTTGAGTTTTTAACCATCTTCAAACAAAATTAGGTTCATGTAAGTTTTTTACTCTTGTGCTGTTAATCAATATGTTTATTTTCATGCATAGATTCATCAGCCATTCTAATACCAAGTTAAATAAAAACAACAATTTCAAAAAATCATTTAATCGCTTCTCCAAGTTACAAAAACATCATCAGTTCTATATCTCTGCGTTACTGTAGATTCGTTGAAATCCATTTTACTTCCCGACGCATGCGCTAACGCTCCCGCGTGAGCTATCATTACACCATTGTCTATGCAAAACCGTTCATCCGTTGCATATATTTTGGCACCCCGCTCTGAACACATGACTCCCATCATGTCTTGTAACCTTTCGTTGCAACCTACGCCGCCTACGATTAAAACCTGAAAAATTATTCCATTTAATTTTAATTAATAGGAAAAATTAATATTGCGAATTTTTTTTTATAATTTTATCAAGGAAAGCTTTAAATTCTAAGTTACAATTCATAGTTACAACTTACAATGTACATATTATACTATGTAGATAGTAAAATTTATATTATACAACACAATGCTAAAGTACAGAAGCATTACACTTATTTTATAGTTCAATTATTTTTTTTATTTGAGTAGGTGTGTGTGTTTTATTACAAAGTACTCATGACCAGATAAATCTTTATACATGGAGAATATTGAGTACTTTACTATTATCATTATTTGTTTTAGAAAATTAATGTTACCTCATCAGATTCGCAATGTGCCATGGCTCTCTCAGTGATTTCAACCAACATGGCAAATACAGTTTCTTGTAAGGAATAACACAAATCCTCTGGTGTATATTCTTTTAATAAATCATCTATTTTGTCCTCCATATATGATAAAATGCCTGAGAAACTGACATCCATGCCTGAAAAATAATTTGTATCAAAATTTTAATTTTTTGAGTAGCTTGAATATTGGACATCCTTAATCTTATTTAAAAATTTATCTCAATCAAGCTGTTTTTTCCATAAAGATATAAATAAATATTCTTTTCAGTAGTACTATAATTTATGAAAGATAATACTAACCTTTTACACAATATGGTAAATGTAAATACTTTTTTCCCTTTTTAGCCATTTGTTCAATGTTGTATCCGGGGCTTGGAGCGTTAGATAATTTTAATACTCTGGCAAACCTGGAATCCATTTCAAAATATTAATATAGTTATCTATACTCTTCTTCATAGAAAATAAGTTCATTTATCAAATACTAGCGGTCCGCCCCGGCTTCGCACGTGGTACATATTTATGTTTTCTCTACATAAGAACCATCCTTGGACTTCCACAAACATTTAAAAAAAATAATTATCAAAATCGGTTCAGCCGTTCACACGTGATGCCGTGACAACGCGAAACGGGTTTCATTTTTATATATATACTAGCGGTCCGCCCCGGCTTCGCCCGTGGTACATATTTACGTTTTCTCTACGTAAAAACCATCCTCGTACTTCAAGGAATATAATAAAAAAAGAATTATCGAAATCGGTTCAGCCGTTCTCGAGTTATGCGCTTACCAACACATTTTGCGATTCATTTTTATATATAAGATATATATATATATATATATATAGATGTGTCAAATAATATTATGAAAACAACTACATAGTAACAAAATTAATGGATTTATTTTTTCAAACAAATAAATTTTTTGCTACTAACCTATCTAAACAATTCCCAACTGCAATGTCTATTGTCTCACCAAATATCCTGTATCGCTGCCTTGAGTAAGCAATAATTTGTGTGTTGCCGCCACTAACATAAAGAACTGTGGGGTTGTTTGCTTTCGTAATTAGTCGACCCATTTCTATATCTGATTATTGGTTAAGGTTATTGTTGGATTCAATTGCAAATATTTCATATTTTGGTACATTCAAATATAGGAAATATGTAGGTACAGCTGAGAATGATGCCTGGGTGTGAATAAAAATTTAGACACTGCAAAATGTATGATTAAAACTATTTTTTTTGTATCAAACTTTTTATGTAATAGATAAGGTGGATATTATAACAATTTCAAGATTGTCACATAAAAATGTATAAAAGGATACGGCCAATACAATGATTAACACCAAGGATGGGTTTATTCCATACTTTCGCGCAGGTTCTGGCAACAATCGCGCAGGCATTCAAAGGAGCGCCCATCCCTGGCCCCTTGGTGTAGCACACTACATCTATATCTGCTGGTTTTAAACCCGATTGTTCAAGGGCTTCTTTAAGAACTTCATGAATATTGTTTCTGTGGTGTTCGGCTGTTTCTCTTGGTAAAAACCCTAAAATATCATCGTAACTTATACATGAAATTTAATTAAAGTACAAAACCAATATACGAACGAATTAAGGATCAATTTAAAAACGCTTATAGGTTATGTAATTTTTAATAAGAATTTCCGCTATTTGCTTTTTATTAAAGCAGGATTAAAATACTACATCTACACAATTACAAACGTTCAATATCACTATTATGCCACTAATGGTTCAAAATACCTTCTCCTGGCGGTGTTATGTATGTACGCCGACAATTTGCAAGTATTTCTCCATCTCTAACAATTCCCACACCGAGTTTATTAGCACTGCCTTCGAAACCTATTGCTACTACCATGTTACTTATAGTTACAAATTTCTAATTAATGTTTAATTTACAATAGGCAAAAATATTGCGATCATAAAATTGAAACGTGTTTTTGTTTACAAATATAAATAACTGTCAGTGTCATACGAAATTGTAGATTAAAATATTTATTGCCACAGACCATATTCTATTACCTCTAAGATCTCGACGTATCTTGGAATATGTGTTGAATAGTGGTTGAATATAAATGATATTAATTATTATGATAAAATTAAACAGGGATTTTGTTTCGTGGTTTCAGTGTTTCATTACTACAGTTACTGGAAATATGTAACGAAAAAGTTCCTATTTATCTGTTCTAGCATTTTAGATTGCATGAAGGTGATGAAATAGAAATGGCTTGTAGTAGGTAAATAGATCAATAATAAGTACCTACATAGGAAATAAGTTTAAGAATATAAATTCAAGAAATAAACAAAAATTTAATGATTAAATGCAATTTATTAATCTAAAATACAAAATTACATAACAAATATTAATTTTTAGGCGTCATCATTTACTTCGTCTACAAAATCAGCCATCATATCTTCTACAGATAGAACATTCTTTTTGGCTACTATAGTAGAATCACATTCCGTAACCGTCATTTCTACATTTATATCTGTAGTTTCTTTATGTTCAATACCATTAACTTTTGGTGTCTTGTCTAGTTCAATTTCCACAGATTTCCCCTCTGCATCGATATCTTGAGAGTTTCGGATAACTTGCCCGCAAGTTATTTGAATATCGTCTGTTTCATTGGTGCTTGGTAGATTGGCGTCATCAATTTTGTCTAATACTTTGACTTTTTCACTTCCTGTATTTGGATAATCATAGGTAACTTCTAAGGAATGTCTTTCTTCACCGTCTAAAGTATCAACTGAATCATTTAATGGCACTTGTGTTGGAGCGTTGTGTAAAGAAATGTCTGAATTTTCTTTGGAAATACTAATATTTGTTTCAGTTATGTTTCCTTCTTCAGTACTTTTGTTAGGAATATCTTCAAAGCATAGAGTTTGTTCATCGTCTTGGCAAGTTACAATCATTTCCGACACTTTATTGGACTCGCGTTCTTGAGTAGATTGACTTTCATTATCTATTTCTTGAATTGAAGCCCCTCCAGAATTAGACCTTGCAATTTGATTAACTTCCTGTACATCTTCGGTACCAGAATCGTCACTTATTTCTACAGAACTCATGTTTTCACTACTAAGACTTATTTTATCCGCGTCTTCATCTAATCTCGCCTTTTTCTTCGCTGGTTCGTCAGCTATTGTAATTATGTCCTCTAAGTCAGTGCGTGGCATCCTGTTAAATAGAAATAAAATATTAAAATTGTTACATAAGTCAAAGGGTTAACTGGATGAAATTATTAGATTTAGGGCCGATTTTTCAATGCTTGGATAAAACTTATTCGTCGAATAATGTATAAATCTACCATTTTAAAAACGTATTCGAATTGCCCGTATTTGGCAGTTTACGTGACATTTTAATATTATCGTGTAATACTTTTTATTTTGGGCGGATAAGTTTTATCCAAGCATTGAAAAATCGGCCCTTAGGTAAATTATCAATATGTTGATCTTCTCAATCCTTAAATATAAAGAGGAATATTAATCACATTAAAACTAATTAATAAATCTGTTAAAAATGTTCAACATTTATTCAGTTATAAAATCATAAAAAATGTGTATGTTAGGCACTTATATATATCTTCAGTTTATACACATATAACTTACTTGTCTTTTCCTAACAGTGATTCCAAAACGGCTCGATTCTTTTCAGAAACTCGTTTTTTCTTATCCGTTGCTTTTTCAGGAGCTACGGTCAGCGCAAAGTTCAAAGATGGCGGCGAACAATGTAAATGCAATCTTATATCCAATAATGCTCTTGAACAGAGCGTCGCGATCTGAAATTAAAGCAATCAAAAATGTTATGTCAACCTCTATTTAAATCAATGATGTTACAAATAACACTACAAGCAAACCTATATAATTATATAATGTAGTATGAAGTATTCTTCATTTTTGGCGCGAAACAATTTATGATTCGCGCTAATCGTGCGTTTTTTTAATTATTTGAAATCGGAACGTTATGCACAGAGTATAATTATTAAGAAATAATTATGCTCCGTTTATTTCTAGATACTACGAAATTTTGCAAAAAATTGGTTAAATCGATTTTTCGTGCCATAATAATTTAAGAAATATAATGTGGCAGTTGCAATCCACAATTTAACTACTATTAAAATTCGAAATATCAATACTCATGTCCCTGTATCCTTATAATCTTTATAGTTTTAAATGCCCTTTTAAGGCCTTTACACAATCACAGTTAATCGATAAACAATTTTCATTATAAAAATATGCTTTCATTATACTAACCTCATGTTGCCCGCTATTAACCAATGTGGCATACAATTGTAGGCAATATTGCGTAGGTGGTGGCACAGAATGTGGACTACATTTCCTAACCGCTTCTAACGTTCTCAATAACGCTACACTGTGAGCCTCGCTGTACGCTTGTATGTTGAAACATTCGCGGATCAGACGCTCTTGGAATATCTGTAAAATGATGTGAGTTTCGTTTTAAGTAGAAAATATGAAATGTATAATGATGTGAGTTTCGTTTTAAGTAGAAAATATGAAATGTATAATGATGTGAGTTTCGTTTTAAGTAGAAAATATGAAATGTGTTTTACAAAGCTACAGCTCTAAAGCTATCTATCTGGAGATTAATTTTAAGTGTTTAATTAGTTCAGTCCATAGGTTAGACCCATAGAAATCTAAATAACAAGACACTAGAAGTCGTAAGCGCGCGTGACCTTGTCGCCATTCAGGTGACTTTCACAACACCAGCGTGTTCGTCACTGTTCAGTTGCTCTGGAGACGTATGTGTATAAACATGGTGTGTTTCAGCATATCCCATTGCGGAAATTCTTCCACAAGTTGTAATTATACTAATAAAGGAATAATATTTCATCGGTAAATATTTCTTTTTTAGAAATAATGCCGTTTTTCCTTAAAATTATAGAATATTTACAAGTATTACGAGTGTCACCATAGTAATCGAAATAACAATGAATGACACAGTCTACCATTCTTATTATCACGTTTAACACAAATTTCAACCTTATTTCTATGAGTTTATGTTCAAAGTTATATCTATTGAAAATTGACAACTTCTGTTGTAGAAAAGCCGAATTTTTTCGTATGAGAACAAAAAGAAACAAAACGTCTCATATACTTAGGGATGTTATTCTAAAATAAACCGTAAATTCGTGCGTTAGGATACATATTAAAAAGCTTAATTTAATATTTAAGTTAGTTTTCACGGGGACGGGCGCGGAGGTGTGGCTTGAAGGCATAGCATGCAATAGCTTTACCCCAGCAGTCCCCAAGTGGCACACGTCTTATTTTTTTAAATTTACTTATGGTTAATTAATTGATGAGTCTGTTTTTTTTTTGTTAAAATTAAATCTGATGTTTGAATTAACGTAAAAAAAATGATGTTAATTTAATTTCAAAACTTAAATGCCAACTTTTCAATTATTTTTTGTTTTGCGTTGGGTTGCTTAAAATTACCTTGTCTTCAATTATATAAACAGGTGGTAATAGTATTTAAAAACAATAAAAACTCACCTTATGTGTGATTGGTTTCAAAAATATCCCGCCAACAATGAACAATGCTTCCGCACAATCTAACGCCGCCATTGCTACTTCGTTGTTCATTACTTCCGATCTGTAACAAACAAATAATCATAATAATATTTTCTTTGTTATTTTTGAAGTGAAAGTTATTTAGGCGCGTTGAGAGTAAAATTTCAAGTCGCGTCATGGCAATGCCGTCACGTCATGGAGTAAGGCGACGATTTTGGTACCTTTGAATCTTGTCAAAGTTTCACTTCTGATAGGGGTACCCGGCACACGGTTTTTTTTTGTTATTTATTTTTTTTATATATCAAAAAACAGAATACAATTGTTTTAACATTGCTGAGATTTGGAAAATTGAGATACATACACCACGGAGGTAAAAATATAAATAGTTTCAATATTAAAAATCACGTTTTTATATTAACTTATCAAACAAAATTGATTTTTAATTTATACTTACTTGGATATCTTATTTTTTCCCGGTATATGAGCTGCCAGACCACTCTCGTTAATTTGTCTGGCTTTCAGCTTTTTTTGTGCCTTTTTACTCATATTTCTCGTTGGTTGTGGACCCATCTAATAATAAGTAAACACACTTGTATTATTCACTTGCTTAACTTATTAAATAACAAAAAGATGAGCTGTATAATTTGTCGAAAAAATAAATAAACAATAAACAAATTAATTTTGTATATTTGAATAACTCAATCTTGTAAGAATTAGATTTAGAATTGAAATTATTTTGAAAAAGAACTTATTTTGTTATGTCGCGTTGTGCTTTAATAAAATCTTAATGATGGCAACACTAACCACGACAAATCAACCAAACCCAACTTTGACAACAATAAATCTTCATATCACTTACAGTAAGTTCAACAACTTTTTTAGGCGGCGTTATATCATTAATGATGTGTAAGGACAACTCGTCTTCCAATGAGCTGCGACTTTCCGACATTTTGTATACATGCAACACTGTGAGCCATTGACGTAAGGTCGTGTATGCGTATCGACGGACAGTTCTGAAAAAAAAAGGTTATGTTACCAAATTTAAAGTACATACCTAAGTTATCTACTATATAAAAATAAGTCGGGTTTTCCTTCCTGACGCTATAACTCCAGAATGCACGAACCGATTTCCACGGTTTTGCGTTCGTTGGAAAGGTCTCGGGCTCTGTGAGGTTTATAGCGAAAAGGTGTCTCTGGTGGCGAAACAGAGTTCGCCGGGTTTGCTAGTTTAAAATATAAATATGTACTACAAGATAATTTTAATTTTTAAACATTTTTTTTATTAAAATTATCAGAAAATTATTAGTAATGCTTAGTAAGAATTACATAATTTTATATCTTCTTATGTGAAGAAAATAAAACTTACTTGGTATGATCATTGGGATTATCGGAACTCCACCTCAATGTTTGCATCACAAGCCTGAATACCAGAGGGGAATATGGTATTAGATTGGGTCCTAGGCTGAAACATACAATTATAAATAAGGAAAAAGACGTGTGTCACTCGGGGACTGCCGCGGTAAAGCTATTGCATGCTATGCCTTCAAGCCACACCTCTGCGCCCGTCGGAGTGGGGAGCGTGAGGTTTTTCGTTACTAAATTTCTGGATTCGGTCCCCGCGCTCAAGGCCCGCGATAGAAGCTATGCAATAGCTTAAAAAAAACCAGTGAAATTTAGATAAGTCAACTCAAATGTAAAAAAAATATTCATGTAAACTTTAACACATTTTTTTTTTGTAATCTATTAGAACTACCATTGATTTGAAATATTACTTCTTCCAAGAAGGATTGGCAAGAAGTTCGATACTTAAAAGACGCAAAAAAAAAAAAGTCTCAGTTTGGTAGGACATAGAAGGCTCATCACTTACTTGTCCCTAAAAGAAAATCGATCAGTGAAACAGATGTATAATGCATCTGACCGACCGGTTGGCTTGGTTGGTAATGGCCCCGCCTTCCAGGCCAGAGGTTCGATTCCCACCCGGGGCAAATATTTGAGTGATGAACATAGATGTTTGCTCTGTGTCTGGGTGTTAATTATCTATATAAGTATTTATTTAAAATTATATATGTTTATCAGCCATCTGGTTTCCATAACACAAGCGAAAGCTTAGTATGGAATCAGATCGTGCCGTGTGTGTTAATTGTCCTGAATATTTATTTTATTTTATCTGCTCCTTAGTCCCATGGGTCCCCACTAGTCCCCACTAGGGGAGACTAGGGGACATGGGACTTCACTTTACATATAACTTACCAAGCTATAAGTGCATCCAATGTGCGCAATGCTTGCGTTTTCATAGCAACAAGATCCTCCATAATGTCACTAGTCACTCGAGCTATACTCAATATTTGCACGATTAAATCTAGAATCATCTGGGGCTGGATTGGTTTGGCTGTTGGATATATTTCCCTGTAATAATGATAATAAATAAATATTCATTAGTTTTACAAGGAATTTATAAAAAATAAGAATGATCTTCGTATGTTATTCACTTGATTAAAAATAAACACTTAACTAAAAAACCTTTTTTTAATAATATAAAGATATCTTTTTTAGACTAAATATACTAACTATAATTTAAAGCATTTGATTATTATAGTTAGTAGTTACTATTGGTATTGAAAAACTTAAAAAAAATCCTAAAACAAAGGGAAATTTAACATTGAAGTTCATATCATATTATTTAATAATTATTAAATTTAAAATAGCTTATATTATACCAAATAAATTTACTGCAGTACTTACACAAGCATAGCTTGTATGAAGATGAAAATATTTTTTAGTCTGTTGTTTAATATTTTAGTCCTTTCTGTATTTTTTGGCACTTTGGTTACATTTAGCAATTTTTCTACAAGTGGGGACATATTTGACTGAATATCATTCTGAAAGAGAAAATAAAACAGTTTTTTTTTTACATATCAAAATAATATTAGATAAGGACTTTCTGTATAATAAATAATGTGATTTATTTTTACAGTGCATTTTTTTTTCATTCATTGTGAAGATGCCTTATCAAAATAAACAAAGGTAGGTTTTAAAAAATATAGTGCAATGTTTTAATACAATTAAAAATAATTTAAAATTTTTAAAATTAAAATTATTTTTAGTGCTTCTCTCCAATAAACTTTTTTTTTTATACTTTGAATCTATATTATTATTACAAATGTAAAATATATAAATCAACATACCATAACATTATCTTTCAAAGTACTTGTGGTCGTAGAGTATATTTTACCCATCAGTTTATTAGCTGAATAACACAGCAGAATCATGTGACGTCTCCATCCCAATTTTGGATTTGTAGTTTTTATCTAATAAAGAAAAAAAATAAAACATTTTTGTACAATACCATTGAATATGTAAACAGACAACAAGACATGCAACTCAACTACCTGCCTTTGCAGACTTTCTGTGCATTGATAGATCAGTAAGTCAGCAAGTCACAAACATTTTATAAAATAAAAAATTATCTCTCTCTATGGTGAATAAAAGTATATTCTGAAGAAAGTTACCTGTTGTAATAGATGAGCACATTTTGCTGCAGCAATTACATTGCTATTGTTATGCGAATCAATAAAATGAATCAGGTATGATTCAAATGTTGTTCGATGATTGATGCAGTACTTGGGAAAACTGAAATATGAATAAAAATTTAATTTTTTGCTGTTGATATAATAATCACAGAATGACTGATAAATTGTATTTATATTATTTACTAGCTGCTCTGCGCAGTTTCACCCCCGCGGCTCTACTTCTGTTGGTCGTAGAGTGATGATATATAGCCTATAACCTTCCTCAATAAATGGGCTATCTAACACCAAAAGAATTTTTCAAACGGATCGGTAGTTCCCGAGATTAGTGCGTTCAAACAAACAAACTCTTCAGCTTTATAATATTAGTATAGATTTAAGGTTATAATACCGGTTGATCACGTCTTCTAAGGCTTGAAGCCATCTATTGCTGTCTTGGTCTACATGTTTTGATAAATTTTGGAAGAAAACACCGACACTTTCTTTAACAGCTTCGCTATTGTTTGGGTCCACTTCACTTATTCTATTCAATATTTGACCTGAAAGGATAACTTTTTAATAAATTGCATATGTTATTGTAACAATGCGAACATGCTGCTATAATACTTACTCATTTTCGGTGCCGTAACACTTTACTAACAAATTAGAAAGTGCTTTAATATCTGCTCAAGTTATACACACTTTATTATATGCATTTAATATACAAAAATAAAATTTAAATTTAATCTTGCTTTCTTTTTCAATACACGTTTTTCAATCATCTGACATTGACAAAAAATTAAAAAAGTCACTTGATACAATTTGACATTGACGGCAAACGTTCCTATTTCTCAAGAATGCGAACTAGTTTTAAAGCGTCTTATTCACGGTCCATCTTGACGTACGTCCCGCCAAGGTCATACACGATGCACGACGCAAAACGACAGTGAATAGTATTGACGTACGTCAATAATTATTATTATTATGTTGCTGGATGTGCACGACCAATTTTTCATCCAGCGAGCACCCCCACCACCGCGAACGTCGTACAGATGGACAGTGAATAGGCTTGCTGTACAGCAGATCAGTGTTGCCAACAGAAATTAATGTAAATACTTGGAAACGTGGCCTATTGATATGATTTTTTGTGATAACTTAGTGAGTACATGAGCAAGCAAGAAACAGTTATTTTATATTTTTATGTACACAGGAAATACCCAATTATCATTACTTTTGGATCTACATAGTACACATGGACATTTTATAATCAGAAGTTATTATTTTAAAAGAACTCCAAGGCGAATTGTTGAATAACATAGATTTTATGCAAAAGTCCACTGCAGAAAAATGGCAATTTATTTTAAAAAATGTCCTAACGAATTTGTTTGTTAAAAAAAATGATTAGCTCTTTGTTCCCGCCACTTCAGCATTTACTGAAAGAGTCTTTTCTGACATGAATGTGAAGTGGCGGGAAGAGAGAAACCGAGCTTCATTAAAAATTAATTAAAGCTCAAGCTCTTGAAATATATAAATTTAGATTTGGAATGTTTGGATTCATATAATTCATTTAAAAATAATGAAAAATTGTTAGGTACTGCAAAAAGTACAAAAAACTACATTGTTAAAAATATTTATTTACTCTTTATTTACCTCCTTTAAAATCAGATATACTCTATTTCTTCAAATAAAAGTTGGCAACCCTAGCCATGCTTAATGCGCGCACGATCGTCAGTGATACATCCAGCACCGCGGCCTTGAGCTGACGTACGTCGGGGATGGACCGTGAATGAGACGCTTAACCCAAATTCATAATTTGCTGGATATTTCTAAGGTCAGTGGCTAAAATGTATGAATATTATGAGATTGGGTTAAGTCATCGTTCTATACTTAAAATATGTACCTATAATAGAACTTAAATATTTTCATAGGTAGGTGAAATTAATTATGTAATTAACTTACTCTTTTCGGCAAGCAACTATAGCGCTGAGTGAAATGTAGAGAGCCTGCACAAAATTCAGAAATAGGGAATTTGAGTAATAATGATTATACATATCACGATTAACGAGCGCGACAGTAACCATGCGCAATATATAGGTGATTCCGCATTTCTCGCAGCGCGTTACAGTTTTAGAGGAGGCTCCCTAACATAATTTCTGGCACTGAGAGACCGGTTAGACATTACTTGCTCTGTGGGTTAGACCGCTACGGTGCTAGACGCTAACACAGCCGTAATAAAGTTGAATATCGCGTGCCCTCTTTGATCGGGTTCGAGCTCGAAACTAAATCTCGTAAGTCTCAATTCTTATTTCGTTTCTAAAGTAATAATTATTGATCTAGAGAAAATATATCTTGGGATTGGATACTACTATATTTTCTTACTGTTAACATTTATTTTAGACATAAAGTCCAAGTAAATCTTAAAAAAAAAATGTGTGCGTGTACTAGTGTACACATGTAAGAAGTGAAACTTCTTTATGACCTTATTTAAAAAAAAATGCATTATATGCAACTTTACAGAAATACGTCGAATCACGCGTGATAGGGATAAGAAAAAGATGGTGCGTAACGGAAAAATGTCACACGTAACGAAAAAATGTTACACTAAATTTTTTTCCAACCCCAATAAAGAAGTTTCACTTCAAAAAAATGTGTGCTTGTACTAGTGTACACACGTAAGAAGTGAAACTTCTTTATGACCTTATTTTCCAAAAAATAATTTACTATATGCAACTTCACGCGTGGTAGGGATAAGAAAAAGATGGCGCGTAACGGAAAAATGTCACGCGTAACGAAAACATGTTACACTAAATTTTTTTCCAACCCCGATAAAGAAGTTTCACTTCAAAATGTGTGCGTGTACTAGGGTACACACGTAAAAAGTGAAACTTCTTTATGACCTTATTTTTCAAAAAATAATTTACTACATATATGCAACTTTACATAAATACGTCGAATCACGCGTGGTAGGGATAAGAAAAAGATGGCACGTAATGGAAAAATGTCACGCGTAACGAAAAAATGTTACACTAAATTTTTTTCCAAACCCGATAAAGATTTTCAAAAATGTTATAATCCTTAAAAAGGCATAATTTGTGAATAAAAAATGAATCGTGCGAAAATATTACAATTACGTAACTGTCTTGTACATGGAAAGAAAAAGACCCAATAAATCATATTATACTAAAGTTCCGTTTTGATTGTATGTGTGACTGTTTCAGAATATTAATCCAAATTCACTTAAAATTTAGGGAGCCCGTGTCGCCTTTGAAACCATACATATTTCATACTTTCGCATTGGCGACCTCTCTACTAATATACAGTCCGAAATATTGGCAAACTTTCCCTTCTTCATTTTTGTGGTCCCACCCATTAGGGGACTTCTTCTTCTTCTTCTCTTAATTAATGGCTCCACCCAATAAAAGGGGACTTCAACTTTCCCAATACGAGGATCTTTCGGCATTTAAATGACACTGACAGATGGGCGTGTTTGTGAAAATCATGTGAAAATAAAGTTTGCTGCCTTTGCTGCAGTATTAGTCAGTTCAATAAAGAAACGAATCTTCAATGGCGGCCAAAG
>CAJQZN010040522.1:27143-47300 GCA_907164685.1 Colias eurytheme
GAACGTTCACTTCACATAACTGTTCATTCGGATTCGATTCACATAAGTACTTGTAATTGTTATGCTTTATTAAATACAAAAACATAGCACTACGATAATACGATAAAGTTTCCGGTTATCCAAGGTTTGTGTGTGATTCAAACAGTAGTAACTAAGTACTTTGTATGCTGAGTTTGTAAGTATTTGATGCTTATTCTTTTAAAAATATGTTTTTACTAGCTTCCGCCCGCGCGGAAAAATTGAGATTTATTTTTTTCTACGCATTTTTCCAGGATAAAAAGTATCCCATTTTATGCCCAGGATAATAAGGTATAATTATACCAAGTTTCATCGAAATCGAACTGTTAGTTTTCACGTGATGCCTCAACACAGAGACAGACAGACAGACAAAAAATTTTTTAATCACATATTTGGGTTTGGTATTGATCCAGTAACACCCCCTGCTATTTATTTTTTCAATATTTTCAATGTACAGAATTGACCCTTCTACAGATTTATTATGTGTACATAGATTTCATTTCATTAAATGATAAAAATTAATCCAAGTGTTTTTAATGTGAATTTTAAAATAATATCATACATATACATAAAATACCCATAGACTGATATTTGAACCATGTAAAATATTACTTTTTATGATATAAAAATGATGTAATTCATGACTCATTCTAAGTTGTTGTTCCTTGATGAATACTGTTTTGTAAATAATAAGGTGTTATTGCTTTTACTATAACATGTATCGAGCACCCTGATGACACTTAAATTTGTATATATTTAATTTAAATATTGTTTCAGATCAAAGAAGCATAGAGACAGTGAGGAGGATTGAAAAAATTGGCTCAATACCAAAAAGGACACCTAAAAAGCCGCTTTCACTACAAAAGCAAGTTTCAGAAGATATTATCAACACAGATCTTTTTGAAAAGTGTAGATTAAGTATTACTACACAATCTCCACCACTCCCATCTCAAGAATTAAATGTTAATATGACTACTGACCAGAATGAAAAATTTTCTGAAAAAAGCAATGAGACAGGAGATAATACTAATGTCGCACCTGACGTAATTAGATGTGTTGATAATTATACAGAAGATGAATTGGTGGTGCATAAAGTGAAGTTGGAAGAGCTTCAATTGAGGCAGAAGTTGATGGAAGAACAGAATAAGAAAAGGAAAGAAATGCTTTCTAAAGCGCTGGCTGACAGGTAATTGTGGTTTTGAATAGAGCATGTTATGTAGAAGAAAATTTGTTATGAAGTTTCACATCTATACATAGTTGTGAATAGTTTTTTTTTCTATAAGATGATGATGAAGGTGTTTTTCTCTTGTATCTGTAATATTGTTCGGTTTGTTTGTAAAAATTGTAAATAGATGTGATTGAAATCTACTTGCTATTTAGATTAAGAGACATATATACATAACACAGATTTTTATTTTTTATTTTAAATAGAAATTAAAAATGGAAAATACATTTATGATTTTTTTTAATATTTTACTCTGAAGTCTTAACTCCATTTCTTTGCTATACAAATATTTTTTCCATTTACAGCTTTAGGCTACTTTTAAATAAATATGGATGTAGAAGAATGTTCAAATTTATTTTCATAAAATAATAATAACATAAGCAGAAATCACTGCATAGTGATAAGGCCGCCCTTTGTGCTTTTGTTTATTGTAAACTGTTATTTTATGTATCTGGTTTATTGCACAATAAAGTGTTAAATAAATTAAATAAATAAATAAATAACATATTTTTTAGTGGTTTTTGTGATTTGATGTTCAAATATATTATTATGTACATTATTGTAACATGATAATGAATGTAACCAAACATTATGATTAAATAACCATGCTAACATTAAATAGAGAAAATATATGTACATTGAAATATTTTTTGTAATGTTTACCTTATCACGTTGAAGTGTGTTATCTCTGATATCTTTTTGGTTAACATGTCTCTTCAATTTTATTCTCACACTTTGATAATGGTAAACAAGTTTTATCATCTCATAACTAAAGCAATATGGTAAAAAAAAATATAAAATTTTCCATTTTATTATTTTAATTTAGTTATTACAAAGTGCTAATTTTAATTTGCTGTAGAGTTTAACTATTGTGTTATTTTTTGTAATAAAAACCTTTAAAAATGTATAGAAGAATGGGATTCTGAGGTGTTCTACAAAATTTTGCAGTAATTTGATATATTAAAACAAATGTTCTAGTTTTTTTTAATTTTTTTTCAGGACGAAACAAACAGAAGAAGAAGTGCAAAAATTAGAAAAAATAAAAAAGGAACTACAAGTATTGGATGGTCAGTTTTCACAGGATGTTGCTGTGTTGAGGAAAAAAATTGATCAAGCTTGCATCAGTTATTCAGAGGCGGAGTAAGATATATTTTCGATTATATTTTATTTATTGTGTCATAGGATCATAGGAGACAATAATTGTAAAAAGTGTTATTTAATTTTAAATAAAGTTTTTCTAATGATAATATTGAGGCATTGTTGACCTTTCAGTATTACTTGTTTATTTTATTTTATTGTATATTCATGGCTTAATAATAAGTATACTTCATTTGAGTATTCCTAAACTGATTTGTTAACCTAAACTCATTTTTTTAAAGGTAGAAAATACGTAAATACATATTCTGTTAGTTTTATTAACAATTTGGTTACTTTTTTACAGAAAAAATTATTTAAAAATTGAGAAAGAGTTTCTGCAAGCAAAAATACAACTTCAGAAGGAAAAGGAGAAGAAGGAATTGTTAACTGAACATCTTTGTGCTTTAATAACTCATAATGAAACAAGAAAAGCTCAGAAACTAGAAACGCTTATGTTAGAACTTGCCAACGATAAAAATAAAGAATTAAACGAAATGTCAGGTGTGGTAACACCAACAGAAGATAGGCCTGTTATTATAGATGGAGTAGACGAAAAGACTGGTAAGATGGTGGAAATTTTTAATGAAAAATAGAATTTTATAAATAGTTATAGAATTGGGAATAGAAATTTAATACAATTTTTGGTGCAATATGGCATCTAATGTACTAAGGTGCTAACTCTGATATATGATATTATTGTTAATTTAATGATATTAGATAAGAGATTCCTTGACAAGTATATAAATAATGGTATTACTATGACATTTTTAAAACTACAGGTATATTTTTATACTCTTTTACTTTTGTAGTACAAAGCTTTGTATTGAATGAGGTATGTTTGTATCAATGTAAAATGAATGTTATGATGGCTCAGATAAGCATTTTAAAAAAGCGCTATCGATTATTATGCATTTAAAATTCGTATATTCATTATTTTTCAATTACCTTTTATAATAATCATACTTTCTTGTTATTATGTGCCTTATAATGTGTACAAATGGATATGTACTTTATATTTCTTTAAATTGTGTATAACACAATATCATAACAAGACTAATAATAATTAATAACATAATATGCATAGTTATTAGAAATTGTTAATAATAAAAAGGGCAATTATTTATAAATAAGTGTATATTTAAGTTTAAAAATTTAAGAAATAAAACGAATATTTATTTATAAAACATCTTTTAATTTATCCATTTAATCTAAAGTCTGGAAATGTAAAAGAAACATAGCACAAGAGTAAATATTTACGCGAAGTAAATAATGATTGCACTAGTTATGTTTTTGTGCATTGGCAAAAAGAGTATACTATTCTATATACTCTTGGAATGCTTCAAAATAATCACATTTAATTAATACTGCAACGCTTTCCACGTTAGTCACGCTTAGGCATGGTTTTGTGACTTATTTTTAGTTCATGTTGCATTATCTGATAATTGCGTTGAGTTGTTTTTAAGCTATTGCATAGCTTCTATCGCGGGCCTTGAGCGCGGGGACCGAATCCAGAAATTCCGTAACGAAAAAACCTCACGCTCCCCACGGGGACGGGCACAGAGGTGTGGCTTGAAGGCATGCTATGTAATAGCTTTACCGCGGCAGTCCCCGAGTGACACACGTCTTTTTTGAGCGAGCGCCCACGAGCAACTTTGTCTCCGCAACAATTTTGTCTCCGCAACTATTTTGTCTCTCCAGCCATGGGCTAGTATGAAAGTGCGCGTACGTAGCGACGCAACTCCCGGGAGACTTTTTTGTCCGCGGGTTCGGAGACAAGCCCGCGACGCAACTGTCGCCCTATCTATTGGTTTCAATGCAAGTGCGCGCACGGCGACAAAAATGTTGCCAGGCGACGGCCGCCGGCCAGTTGCCGCGTAACCGGCGTAGCGATAATACCTATTTATGTATTTATTCTTGTACACTGTAGTTTTAACCGACTTAAAAAAAAGGAGGAGGTTATCAATTCGGCCGGTATATTTTTTTATGTATGGACACCGATTACTCCGAGGTTTCTGAACCGGTTTACGTGATTCTTTTTTTTTTTGATGCGGAATGGTGTGGAATTGGTCCCATAAATTTTATTCGGATAAGCCCAATAGTTTTTATTTTATGAGCATTTTTGTCTGGTCTCGATGACTTAATTGAAATGTAGCAAGTAACTTTGATTCATTTCCAGGAAACCGATTGAGCTGAAATTTTGTATACGCATGTAAATTGGATAGCGATAAAACATTATTATGAGATAGAGCTGATTTGATGATGGAATCGGAAGGTGGCCATAGGAACTTAGTAATATATTGACTCAACTTTATCGAGGTTGAGCTCGTTTGATTCGTGTTGAAAAATACACTAAAAAGTATTAAATAAAAACTAATTTACTTTTTACAATTACGATTACATATCTATACTAATATTATAAAGAGGAAAGGTTTGTAGGTATGTATGGTTTTCAGTTTTCACGCATAAACTACTGAACCGATTACAATGAAATTTAGCACACATATAGAGAGTAACTTGGATTAACACATAGGATAGGTTTTATCCCGGAAATCTCACGGGAATGGGAACTATGCGGGACAAGAGCACAGACCACAACCGTCTCTTCTAAAACCATGTTGATAAATGAAGAAAATTTTAAAGAAAAAGTTGCGTTGCTGTCGCTTTCGTGAGCGCATCGTTCAAAACTTTGCGAGGAGACAGCGACAGAGACAAAATAGTTGCCGGGCAACTAAGTTGCTCGTGGGCGCTCGCTCTTTTATTTCCTTGCTTGTATGTTTTGAAAGTATACTTGCCAATTTTGAAAAAAGTTTGATCCATTGAAATGTTACATTTTTTAGGCCTGACCTTGAGTTTTTTAGAGGACGCAATTTTATTTTTTTGATGTGTAGGGGGGGTCAGTGTGAAGCTAAAACCAAGTTTGTGGGGTCGCCACCCTTGTCCCATGGCCGCCATCTTGAAAATAGCGGTTGAAATGGTTTTAACGATATATCTCTTAAACTATTTATCTGATAATAAAACAATTTTAACATTATTTGTTGCAAATTAAATTCTCTACAACTTTGATTCAGTGACTTTTTGTCGTAGAGCTATAAATAAAAAAGTTATAAGCGAAAATGTTCCGAAATTAGAGCTATTTATATATTTCAATAAAACTTCTTTTTATCATTTTACGAAGAAATGATATAAGACTATTTTTGTAGATTGTTTTTCGAGGAACAACTTTTATATACAACATTTTTTCATTACGTCAATAGCTAAGGTTTTACAGCGCTCAGAAGTGAGTACTATTTTTCAGTAGTAACTATACATAATAAATTGGCTATTGGCTCTTTTCCCAGACTCCACAACGATGGAAGCACACTGCAGAACATTTCAGCCCTGCTTTTCGACGTAAAAAAACGCACTTCCAGACTCTACCTCCTGGGTTGTGGGGAAAAGATTCAATAATTAATTATTAATAATATTGTAAAATTAATTATTAAAAATATTATTATAACAAAAATAAAATAATTACTGGTGACAAATTATTATTAGTACACACATAATATATCGTATTCTGTATAGTAAAGAGTACTTAAAATAGTACGGTACTCACTTCGGATGGCTGTAAAACCTTAGCTATTTACTTAATGAAAAAATGTTGTAAATAAAAGTTGTTCTACGAAAAACAATCTACAAAAATGGTCTGATATAATTTCTTCGTAAACTTATAAAAAAAAGTTTTATTGAAAAATATAAACATCTCTAATTTCTGAACATTTTCGCTTATAACTTTTTTGTTTATAGTTCTACGACAAAAAGTTACTGAACCTAAGTTGTAGAGAATTTAATTTGCAACGAATAATGTTAACATTGTTTTATTATCAGATAAATAGTTTAAGAGATATATCGTAAAAACCATTTCAACCGCTATTTTCAAGATGGCGGCCGTGGGACAAGGGTGGCGACCCCACAAACTTGGTGATAGCTTCACACTGACCCCCCCTACACATCAAAAAAATAAAATTGCGTCCTCTAAAAAATGCGACCCCAAATGTAACTTTTCAATGGACCAGTTATAGTTAAGTGTGATTAGATATTGAGTTGATTATTGATATTTCTTAGTTATAGTCTGTCCACTATAAGAATTTTGCTTTTTGACAGCTCGACGGGTGATACCAGAAGTGATGTTCAAAAGATTATCGATTGTGATACCATTTCAATTATAAATTCAAAATATTATCATAAATCGAATCAGGTACGTAAATAATAATTACAACGTAAACGTACTAATAAGATATGTAATAATAATACCACATAGGTATCTATGCATTGTATGTTAAAACTAAACTAAACTAATATTTTATTTTTTATTGGTTTCTATCTTACAATTTGGTTGTCTTTACGTTTAAATTATATGTATAACATAATAGAAGAGTTTTTCTGTATCGGATATAATTATTTTACAGAGTATTTCTATCGATTATTTTAATCTATCGACCCATCATTGAATAATTCTGTGTAGACATCACTAAGTGGGCGGAACCTGTCCATGAAGAACGATAATTATTTGTATGACATTTTAACATAGACAATACAATCCTTCATAGGCGTGCAGCTGTCAAAAAGCAAATAATATAATGGACAGAGTATAGATGTGGATACTAGTCTGTGAGCCCGTTTAGACGGATTTGTTTAAAATACCACTTTCAACTAAATCTTCTGAATATAATATTATGAAGTGCTAAAAGTTATTAGGACGGATGGAGTATTTATATAAAAAACATATACTTAGACATAAAAACATATTTTTGTAAAAGTTCGTGAGGGTAACAGAGCTGTTAATTATGCTTTTAATTTATAGCTCTATAAATTAAAAGCATAATATGAATTTTCTGCTTTTCGCATATATGATTACTATTACCGTAATAAAATCTGCTATAACACTGTATTTGTGTTATGAGACAATAATTTTGTAAACAATATTTTTAAAATTATTTCATATTAACGCTTACAATACGCTAACAACGAGAAATACTGTTCTTCGGTAAATAATATCATTTACTTTTACTGTATTCTGCTTAAAGAAGAACGTCCTTTACCTACATTTGGTAAAGAACATTCTTCTTCCCGTATGCTATCCCCAATTCCAATAGGAATACTTTTTATCGTTCGGTTTCAAGATGGCGCGTATATTAGCGTCTGCGTTCTGTAATTCCTTTCGATTTTCCCGCTCAATTTGAATTAGTTCCAATCCTCGTTTTGCCGCGCAATGATATCGTTGGCTGAGAGATGCTTCCGAACCTTTGATGCGAGGTATGTGTCCAGTGTAGCCAGCTATAGGCGGGAATTCTGGTGATATTGTGTTTTCTGAAATTTTCAATGTTTTTTACGGTTAATTAATAGTGATGTTTAGTTGTTTTCATTGTAGCTATAAATAATGAATTTATTCATAGTACTCCCACATATTTTCCTGTAGATAAACGTGCAGCTACAGCCTTAACATCAATTACTGATTAAAAAAAAACTTAATGCCGAGCACACGTGTCAGAAGTGAAACTTCTTTGGCAAGATTCAAAGATACCAAAAATTGTCGCCTCCATGACGTGACTGAATTGCCATGTCGCGACGTTGATATTTTACTCTCAACGCGCCAGAAGTTTCACTTAAAAACTTACCTTTATATTTATTGATCTCTCTAAATCTACTCAAATCGCGTCTGATCTCGTCTCTTGAGTGAATCGTTTCCATTTTGGGCGCGCTTCTTGAGCGCACATAGCTTTTGTTCAAATCCGCTTTACGCTTCAATTGTCGTTGGTTACGAGAGAAGTCCGCCATACAGTCGTCTGCTGTGCGACCGTATGATTTACCGTATCTAGAATTATTATTAATACGGTTATTGAACATGTTATGGAAGGTCAAATTTTAGCTAAAACTTCTATAGTGCAATATTACTTTAGGAATTTACAGAAGCGATAGCATATAGTCCGGGATACATCGCCCATTTTTGCAAGTGATTACTATCAAGCTAATTTTTCGTGAGTAGCTTTATTTTGATGAGATGCCCAATAATGTCATGTACAAAACTCTCGATTGTGGTAGCTACCAGAGGAAACAAGGATAAAATATTTTGATTTGATGGTTCTCAAATATTAATTACTAACTGAATGTTTTTTTTTTGTTTAATCTCAAGATAATTATCTAAATTATTCGAAAAAATATTTGTCCTACAAAATCTATGGTTTGATCAAAGAGTCCCCCTTTCCAATGTGTATCGATAACGAAGTCATCATAAATGATTACTAACCAGCTGATTTTTTTATTTTCACTTATTTAATACTTATATAATTCAATAGACATATTGTCCTACAAATTGCGTAATAAATATTTGAGAACCGTCAAATCAAAATTTTTTATCCTTGTTACCTCTGTAAGCTACCACAATCGAGAGTTTCGTACATGAAATAATTGGGCATTTCATCAAAATAAAGCTACTCACGAAAAATTAGCTTGATAGTAATCACTTGCAAAAATGGGCGATGTATCCCGGACTAATACAAAGAATACCGTAATTCATTTGGCCGATAGGCGTTAACGGATTGACCTTAAAAAAGTCCTTAATGGAGAAACAAAGGCATACTTACGTATGTAATATTTCAAGATTCAAATTCTGAGTACGGTTTAATTAATAGAATTTGGTAAAGATTTATAGCATCACTAGCTTTCCGCCCGCGGCTTCGCCTGCGTTTTCAAAGAATAACCCGCATAGTTCCCGTTCCCGTGGGGATAATTCCGGGATAAAACCTATCCTATGTGTTACACATAGGATAGGTTACACAAACTTTCGCATTTATAATATTAGTAGGATAGGATTAGGAAATTAATAGTTATTACGCAAAATTCATCCCGGGAACGTATCCAGTGTATCCGGTCATGTAGGTGGGATGTCGGTTTCGTATTCCATCGTACACGTCGCGTGAAAGCCGCTCATGCCGAGGCATGTTGTCTATCTCGTAGTTATCGCCCGGCCTGTATTCTAGTGGCTTGCTGTAGGGGTAAATAAAGTTTTAGACATTATTTTTCCCAAGGTAACTTAATCAATAGACAAATCATGTAGACGTTTGACGACACAAAATGCGAAAGCAGTTCGAAGTTTTTATTGAACATGAACTACTTAATCGTACCTACTCAGGCTCCACAATCCACACAGTATACCACATACCACAGAATACTAAATAGATACTACATAGTACCTGAGTAGGTATAGTACTGATCAACGATGTCCTAAGTATTGATAGAAAGATGAGTAATAGGCAATAGCAGTGCTTTAAATGTAAATGTAATAGTGTGAATAAGTAGGTAACTAATGAAAGTGTATGACAAGATTTTCTCTCAATCCTTATTTACATAAGTATACGATTTTACTGTTCGGTTAGAACACTGGCTGATTTCCAATTATGTAGTTTATTTTTATAGCCGATAGCTTACTTAAAAAGTCCTTTGGAACGAATTTCTCTTAAGATCTGCCTTGTGTTGTCGCCATAGCACTTTCCGTAACGAAATTTCAGCAGGGGACAGTGGCCAGTGTATCTATAATAAATAAGTGATAAATTAATTTGGTTATTGAATATCTTGTAATGCAATTCAAGCGAGACGGTGTAGTACACGATTGAAACGCATTAGCATATAGCATCATTAGTTTAAATCTAAGGTTTTATTTTATTGCATTGTAGAAGGCTATCATAACTTTATTAATTTGGATTCAAGTGGAATGTTCGCCTTCGCCGCTTCCCCTCATGCGGGGATTCAGGATGTCTAAACTAAGTACCTAACTAAGACCTAAGTAAGTTTTCTATTTTTTTGCTTAGCTTAGGTAAGCTATTAGATAGCCTACATGATACATTTTTGTTCCTTTATTGATTGAAAAATTAAACTCAAAATCTAGGTTATGCGTCTAAATCTAAGCGTCTAACTATCTAATTCACTCAGGTTACCTATAGCTATCGCTTCTAATTTAAAAGACTAAATCAGTAAAAACATGTTTTAAAAATATAAATAGGTGAGGTTGGTACTTAGCCAATATATTCAGAAATATTTGCAGCGAAATGAAACACAATTTAAATATGAATTTTATTTCACCTTATCGTTTATTTATTGGAATTGGAAGATTTATAAATTTAACGGTTCACGGGTTTGATTTAATAAAACCGACATCAGGGGCAATCTTCATACGCGAAGCAATATCCAGAGGGGAGATGGAGCACGAACGGAAAGTCGCAGTCGCAACGCGACCAGTCGCAAATGGTGCCCATAGATAACGCGACGGGTTCGTCGCAAGTGCGTTGTGAGGGCGTTGGGCGGCATTCGCTGTTCACTCTATGCATGTTAGGTGGGCATTCATCTACGCCTGTGAATTTGAAAACAAAAATGATTTAACTTTTTAATTGTCTATCTGGAAATCCAATGAATTATGCTTGTTGACTTTATTCATTACGTACCTATGTTTATATTTTAGGATCATTTTCTATTTATGTAGGTACGTACTTACATGTTGAATTATACATTAGGCAACCAGGGTTTCCAACTCTAGCGTAATACATCGAACCAGTAAATTGCAATAAACACAAAAATAAAAGAATTAACATAGTTCTATAATGGAGAACTGTGATCACACTGGTGGTTTGCGCTATTGTGTCATTTTGATTTATAAAACGATTTCCGTTTATTTCAGTAAACATAAACAGAACATGAATGGAAATAAGAAACAAATGAAGTAGGTAGTGCGCAAAAATAAAAAGTTTCTAAAGTTACATTGTCATTAGAGCGCGGCATTAGGTACATGTACCTAAGGCATTGGTTATTTACTTATTTGGTTAATGATTTTATTATATTTTAGTTATAAAAAAGAGTCTTTGTTCCGATAAAAATACTTTAATATTCAACCAGTTTACTGAGTTTACTGTATTGTCTAGTGCCTACATCAATTCCGTTGATTAATTACGCATGTTTATACATCAAAATATTAAATCAAATGCGTCAATTCATCTTCAGTTATTTTAATCTTCTTTGACATCCGGAGCCTTCTGCCCCTCTTACGCTCCTTCATTCTATCCATTCTTGCTTGTAATCTTTCTGGAATATCCATACAGACATCAGATGTCATGCATGTACCAGATCTTTCGTCCAGGAGAAGGTCGCCGTTGCAATCACATCTGGACCATCCACACGTATATCCTTTAATTTAAAAATGACACATTATAGTTCTTATTATCTAGCATCCATCAGCTATTTATCTTTCCCCTTGCTTTCACAAAAAAAAAAATAGTAAAATTCGCCTCTGCTTCTTACCTAGTACATAAACCTGCGGTTCATCACATGTTTTCTGCGATAAGGTTTGACCATTACATCGCGTATGGTATGGATGCATGTGCCGAGGACAGTGTGCCACACCTAAAGGTAAATTTCACTATACTTTTATTTTGATGTGACCTATAAGCTTAATAGAAATTTCAGAAAATGTATTTTTACTTACACATTCCCCTGAATAACAAACATCGTCTATTATCAAATGCAATTACCACAGATAAAAGAGTTAATAGAATTTTGATTTTGGAATTCATTTAATTTTGTTTTCTATCTTTTTCGCGCGTATTATCTATGCGTAAGTTTCGCCTTTCACGCGATTCTTCATTAGCGACGTTTCAAACGTGCGCACTTCTCACGATACCGCGAATCACAATATCTTGGTAAAAACGTGTTATTGTTTTCTTTTCCATTGATTTCTTACAAGGCCCGGGTAATCATGTGTATGCAATCAACACTACGAAACTATACTATGTTTTCTTGTCGATAAAGGCAAAGCAAAAAAATATTCTTAATTTAAAACATTATCACTTAGAGGCGCATATCATTACTTTGTGTTGTGTTTGTGTTCTATACATTCAACACATGTCCAGATTCCTCCAGTCCTCAACGTATGCCACTTGACTAGGCCTTCTGACATTAAAAAAAAAAAAAAAACATTTGGGACGTAATGTTTACATACGCGCTACTCGCAAGGCGCTAACCTTTGTAGAGCTGTCAATAATGTATGGAACTATTTTAACAAATATTGGTTTGTTAACTGTTATAAAATTTTAAACAGATCAATGATTTCAACGTTACACGCGACTCGTCAAGGCCTACTGCGGCTCTACCTACTATCAACAGTAGGTGTAATGTATTGATATTTTGGATTGAGCAGAAATTGAGTATTTTTTTGCATCTAGCAAATGAAAGCGATAAGCTTTGTTAATAAATTAGTAGCAAAACTTGAAATTCCAGAAAATTACCACAATTGTGAAAATACCTCGTCATTTTAAAAAAAAATATAGCAACGATGGTACAATTACATAGTTATACCGACTTTTTTTAAGTTATCATACAACTTTAAAATATAATTGTGCGACGATACCTAATTACCCAGCACAAATGAAAAATAGGCGAATTTTTTGACGTCTACCTTACGCTCTACTTCCTTGACCTAGTTTTATCAAAGTAAGTAAAATGCAATTTCTTTTCTCTTTAACTAATCGACGAAAACATTTTTGGTGCTTCATCAACATCTAAATTCTAACTACAGGGTTCGACGAAGGAAGTTAAAATCAGATAGCATGGAAATGAGCTATAACTATTTATTTCTGATAGTGTCGAAAGCTTCAATTCTAGTGTTTATCGTCTATGAAGTTCTACATAATCTTGTAGGTATCTTCAATCTTGCAGTGCAATTTACCCCTGTCTCTAATCATATATCATCAAGATATAGTTAGACGTGCCAGGAACGGAGAGCGCGGGGCGGCCTTGCTGCGTCGAATATGGTGATAAAATCATAATTATACCAACTTTGTACGCAGAAATGTTCAAGTCGAATACCTAATTAGTTGAATAGCTTTTAATTAGAATACTATTCAGTTATATTTCGTGCAGCTTACGATTACCGTAAATAATTATGAGACGTTAAAACTTTTCCCGATAAATTATATCAGGGAACAACTTGGTCTATTATTAATTATTAGTAAGCTGGTAACGGAATAGATTATGTTTTCTAAACGGGGTGGTATAGCCACAAGAAAATCTTATAGAAGGAAGGCGTGTTGAAATCTTAGCATCATTTACAGCATATTAGACAAGCCTACACAATAGAACAATACAAATAACGCATTAAAGTGCTTTGATGTAAAGGAGTCGATAAGAAGGTGTTAATGGACACATTGTTTTGAGATAATGCTTACATAAACTCGCTATATTTTTGTTTTATAATAATAAAAAAAAAATTAACTTCGTAGTTACGGCTATCACTGCCGGCAACACGTTAGAAATTACTACGAAATTAGGAGAATTTAAGAACCTATTTCAAGAATCACAATTTCAGTCAAGTGTCAACTGCATTTACAAATACATATCATTTACAATTACAAATTCAATAATCTTTATACTTACTTAGCTTCGAAAATTATATTATTATGGAATCGATATAGTTAATTCATCTTTAATTTTTTTAAACCTATTAAAAAGTGAACGTTGAGACATGTACCTAATGCATCGACTCATCGTAACAGATCTTTAGCACCGTTGCTAATTTGTATCTGCCTACATTTCTTTTGCGTGCAGCGAAAAATAGCGCATCCCCTACATTCTTGTGACTATCAGTTACATCAATGGGGTTAATCGATTGGCACCAGGTCGCGGGCTACCTCAAGGTTAAATGTAAATCTGAAGGTTGAGATTTAGTTACGAATTTTTACAGGTGAAAATCGCAACGGATTAGAATACTGTTAAAACAACGCGTATTTACCGTAGGAAGTAAGGTTTCAGTTAAGGATTGTGTATTGCATTTGTGTGTTTTTTCAAGAACTTTTTGTAGGTATAAGAAAAATTGTTCTTGGGCTTGTTGCCAACTTGCTTTGTTGAAACTATCGCTAGCAACTTCACCTTTAAACTATAATTTCCATAACATCAACTATAGTTATGCTTTAAAAGTTATAATATGGTTGTAAGTTTGTAGAAGTTAAAATTTTTCACACATTTAGTAGGCAGTATTTCAAAAATCAAGTAAACAAACGTAAAAAGTTACGCAAAGTTAGTGTGTTCATAAAAAAATTAGTGTATTCAGTATTCATCTTTAATCTCTCTGTATTTTACATTTATAAAGTACCTAACCATTTTATCGTATTTCTTTTATGGGAAATGGGAATGAGCTGGCACTCGTTAACGGTCCGTTTCAAAACTAGATCTACCTACAGTTTATATTCTACATTAGAAATATATTTTTTCCTCGTTTGTCTATGGAACATTTTTAAATGTACTATGAGTACATTTTGAAAAACCGTTTTTTGGTGCATTTACCCCACATTTACCCTATACATAGTACAGATACGTTCAGATTCATAATAACATTTTATTTTTTTAGTTTTATCCAGACGCCCTATAAATGCCCTATCAATGTCTGTCTTATAATGTCCGTCCCCCAAAACTAAAACCCAAAATCCTTATGCAACGGAACCTGGTGGGTATGGACAAGGAATTGCTCTGCGCGGACGCTGAAAAAGTCGACTGGTCAAGTATTTTCAATTTACAATCAATTGATGAGAAAGTTGATTTATTTAACTCGCTTTTAGTTCAGCTCTACGACAAACATGCTCCACTACGACCAGTAAAATTGAAGCATCTACCGGCACCATGGCTGACGCAGGAAATTAAAGCTGCCTTGAATAGGAAAAACCGGGCCAAAGCTAAGCTGAAACTTGACAACTCATCTACCAACAGGGAGAAATTCAAATCTATTCGCAATCGCTGCAATACTATGTGTAGGGACGCACAACAACGCTACATTCAAAAAACGATCGAAAACGGCGATCCAAAAAAGGTATGGAAATTTCTTAAATCCCTTGGAGTTGGCAAGATATCCCATAATTCTCTACCAGTTAACCTCAATGTCGATTCATTAAACTCTCATTTCTCAAATACTTCTTTTGTTCTGGATTCAAATATTAAGAACCGTACTTTAAATCATCCTTCTAGTAAACCAACTCCAAACTTCCCACCGTTTTGCATTAAACAATTTTCTGTCTGTGATGTTAAGAAGAACATTTCGTCTATTTCATCGAAAGCCGTCGGTAATGACAGCATTGGTCGTGACATGATTATCCCCATCCTAGATATAATAGCTCCTGTCTTAACTCATATTTTCAACATGTCCTTATCCTCTCATGAGTTTCCTACGTCCTGGAAAGAGGCTTTTGTTATTCCTCTCCCCAAAAAAGTCAGTCCATCTCTGTTCTCCGATTTTCGTCCCATCTGTGTCCTACCCTTCCTTTCCAAAGTCCTCGAACGTCTTGTCCAACAACAATTATGTTTATTCTTGAATAAACATGACTTGTTTAATCCATTTCAATCCGGTTTCCGTCCTGGTCATAGCACGACCTCTGCTCTAATTAAAATTACTGATGATATTCGTTCTGCAATGGATGACAAGCAACTCACTGTACTCACGCTGTTAGATTTCAGCAACGCATTTAATACCGTCGATCACGACATTTTATTGAGTTTGCTTGGTTCTCTTAACATATCTCCAGCAGTAATTGATTGGTTTCGGAGCTATCTCCATGGACGTCGACAGAGGATCAAAATTGATGACCACTTGTCTTCGTGATGTAATATCACTGTTGGCGTCCCTCAAGGTAGCGTGTTGTCTCCAATCCTATTTTCTATCTTTATCAATTCTATCTCAGACAATTTATCTTCTCCCTACCATATGTATGCAGACGATTTGCAGATTTATACTCACACTTCACTTCCCCTACTTCCAGAAGCCATTGAACAGACTAACACCAATCTGGCCAATATCAATCAGTGGTCTAAAAACTTCGGTCTGTTGGTTAACCCCGTTAAAACACAAACTATTATAATTGGGAGCTCTAAATTGACAGCTAAGATCGACTGGAACACCTTACCGAGTATTAGTCTGGATGGAACCTTGATTCCATTTAGTACCTCTGTCAAGAACCTTGGTATTTACTTTGATAGTAACTTGAATTGGAAGGTCCAGCTGGAAATGGTCCGTAAGAAGTTGTTCGGAGCTGCAGGCTCGATACGCAGATTACGCAATTTCTTGCCTATCCCCACTAGGATCTCGCTTGCAGAGACCCTACTTTTCCCTATCCTTGATTACGCCGACTCCTGCTATCCCGATTTAACCGAGTTACAGCTCGATTCTCTAGATCGCCTCCAAAATCTCTGTATTCGATTTGTATTTGGTCTCCGCAAATACGATCATGTTTCCAAATTCCGTAATAAACTCCAATGGCTCCCTATCCGCTTCCGTCGGTACGCTCACATGCTGCATTTATTGTACGGTGTTCTATTTGATCCTAAGACTCCCTCCTATCTTAAAGAAAATTTTAAATATCTGAACGAACATAGTATCACTCTCCGTTCCTCTAATCTTCTAACTTTAAGCATTCCTCCTCACCGGTCTAACTTCTTCCACTCCTCCTTTACTATCACTGCCATTAATCTCTGGAATTCGTTACCCGAAGAGATAAGACGTGCTGAATCGATTTTCATTTTCAAAAATAAAGTTAAAAAACATTATTTAACACTGTCTCAAGCTCGCTGTTAATTTTGCTACTTACGTGCTCATATGTATACGTATGTATGTACATTGTATTTATGTGTGTATTTATTATATGTATGTATATATTATTACTATGTATTTATTTTATTTATCCACGATATCAGTTTACATATATGTATTTATTAGTATATATAAATGTTTATTAATATATATGTACAAGCCACGAGGAAAAATATTTGTAGTACATAATATTATTATAATAAAATCTTTAATTTTAATTTATTATGCACCACTGTCCACCATACTCAGCATTTGTCCTAGTCAATTGGGTTGCCTGGCAGAGATCGCTGTCAGCGATAAGGCCGCCCTCTGTACATTGATATAAGGTTATTATGTGTTTAAAATTGTCCTATATGGTGTACAATAAAGTATTTTTCATTCATTCATTCATTCAAATGTCTGTTTATGAATAGTTTGTTTATTGGGGTTATACTGATCAGAGTTCTTGTGCCAATTTATTTTATAAATTACCTACACATAAAATAATGAACTGGATAGGTGAGCGACCGGTTAATCTAGGCTTAGACAGAGGAATTAGTGCAAAAAGGTTTCGTCATGTACTTTATACCTAGGTATAGAGTCATTTTTGTATCAAATTCATTCTGAGACGTATTTTTTTATTTCGGTTTCTAGCTCTACAGACTCTACAGTCTACTTGTTTTTTCTAAATAGAATAACGAAATGAAAAGATACTGATAAAGAATTGAAATTAGTAAGTAACGAATGAGGTCACATTTGTTTTATTTTTATAAAGTATATCAAAAATATCGAAACACCATGATAGGTATTTAAACTATTATTGAACACAATCAATAAATTTGTACATAATAAATTATCTGATTTGATTTGTTTAATTGACAACAACTCCAAGGTACGTTACTTTATAAGGTAGGTAAGTAGAGTGTGTTTTTTTTGTTTGTAATTATTAAAGAGGTTAAGGTCAAGAACAACGTCACCAAAAAATCTCAACAACGAAGCTTTGACCGAAATAATGCCTTTTATGTAACCGAAAGCAATTAACAAATTTCCCCAAATACATTAATTAGGATTATTTGCATTGCTACTTTTATTACTTTTTGACTTTGAAACGTACATAATATTATGACTACTTTGCCATTAAAAGATGTAGGAAGTTGCAGGAAATCGAATTTTACAGTCAATATTAGTTAAAACACCCTCTTCCATTTTATAATTTTACTCTGCTCTTCTGGAGGAGAACGCCGAATGCGATAAGACCGCCTTTCTGGACCTTTAACTTTTTACCAAGTTGTTATCCTAATCTTACATATTATTATGTATTCTATTTTCGGAGTAAAAATAGTTTTGTAAACAGAATAAGTACAGGTGCAGGCGCGGGTAAATAAATTCTTATTCTATTCAAAAATTTGAATAATAAAGAACGTTTTAAATAAGTACACTTACTTATAGATATTATGAAATCTACATTATTAAATAATAAGTATTTTAGTAATAGTAATTTTTAATTAGATAGTATTTTTATAACCATTATAAAACGTATTAAAGTTTACCATTTATTTCAATACATGAGATCAAAAATGGTTACAAGTTCGACGAGTTAATATTAATAGACCGTGGTAATAGTAAATTACCTTGTGTCTTGATGTCACAGCATTTGCACGCAAACTAATACAACGCAAAAAAAAGTATTCTATTTTCTATTAGGTATTTAGTTAAAAATAAACTTACCCAGGTATGAATGAACCGTTCGTTTGTGTTAAATAATTTTGCCTTTCACGACCGCTTACATCCACCCACATGTTTTTAAAAGTTTTTTCTTAATATCGTAGTAAATACATATCGTTTACTAAGAAACGTAAGTCATCTGTTAAAGGTTTTGCGATACTAAAGAATGGTAGCAACGATTGTATATATTATACTTACATATTCCACTCGCAAAGTTAAAATGCGCGCGCATTTAGGTTAAAATAAATATTCAGTTTAGGATATAAATAGAGACAACTGTTATATAAAAATAGTAAAGTAGGAAAAATAATAAAATAGCCATATAAGGAATATTAATGTATGTACTTAATCTGCTTTGTAAGGCTATTAAAATTGGCTCGTGTACTAAAAAAATAAAGTAAGCATTTGGATACACATTAACAATTAGTTAAAATATTAATTTTGTGAAGCTGAGGAAACTTGAGGCAATATGTTTTCGTTTTCGCGCCTATTTAAATTTTAAAATAGATAACCGGAAGTTACGATACAATACGAAACGGTGCCATCAAAGTATTGTCCAATGTTATTATAGATATTATTTTTATTGAGGTGTAATAAATTAAATATCTTTAAGCTTCTGTGTTTAGCTTCAATCAAGATATTCAGGTGCTGTGTTCAGGTGATAGATCTGTCCGATAAGAATTATCATTAAATAATTTGAATCAAAAGAAAATGAATCAGTAAGAATAATATAGAATGATAAAAAAACAATATAGTACACTTTATGGAAACATTAAAATAATATTATTTTTTAATTGTAATGTCCATTAATTATAATATAATATTTTAAAAGAGCCATATAATCTGTTTAGAAAACTAAAGCACAGACTATCATTCCATACGTTATCTGTATCTGACAGTTGAATGAACTTTACATTTTCCAGTGATTTATTTAATCTGTAATTTGTAGAGTTCAAGAAAGATTGTTGTGAGTCAGACGATTTGTCGGCTTTACATAAAATTTAATATTTTATGCTGTTAAATAAATAATGTAAAATGGCTATTAACTTAGATAAACACAAGCCTGCGCTCGTTGCAGCGTGGAATGATGTATTGGACGAGAAAAGTGAGACTGACTGGTGAGCACATTAAATTGTTAATATTACAGCCTACCTATTAAAATTAATAAACAGTAGAAATTATTAACTACATGGTAAAAGGATTGTTGTCTTGGATGTATTCATATAATATATTTTATTTCCTGAAAACCTAGTTACCATTTATATATATTTTATATTCGAAAAAAAAAATGAAAGTATAATGTGTAACGATCTCAGAATATAATAAAATCTAAACAATGGAATATTGCAACGACTGAATAAAATAAAACATCCATAAATAATATGCAAGCATAAGCATATGTTATGAATTTTTATGTACT
>CAJQZN010040523.1:2432-48632 GCA_907164685.1 Colias eurytheme
ATTGCGTAGGTAAGCGAATCCTTGAATGATATATATAATATATATATATGTATTATATTATGTACAGTGCAATTGTGTATTGTCTTGTTTCATGTTTCATTTCATATTGCATGTGTACGGGCTAGCCGTACATCCTGACTCAGCGCTTTACACGATCCTATTTCATTATTATTATCTATTATGGTGACAAGAACATCTTCACCCAGTTGGTCTGCGCTCGCGGCTCGTGTAAAGCGCTCGGGGTGTACGCGCTATATCAATTAATCTCATTATCAATCAACTATCAAATATATCAATATATCATATTATCATCATTAGTTTATAGCAACCAACAATAAAGTGATCAAAGGCAATAACTTGTTTTACATCATCAAACCATCAACTATCAATTTATCAGCTAAAGGAGTGTATGAGATATCATATCATATCAATCAGCAGCCCATACAGCATGTTTGCCATTCATTTTCAAGACTAAAATAAATAAAATTACTTGTATTCAAAATTTCAAACGTTAATTTAACTGCGACTCTACCATCATACTTGTGATAATATACAGATATTTTCAAACTTTATCCACACTTTTTAAATAACATTTTCGAACACGTATATTTTACAATATAAGCAGCGCCTGTCCAATAGAAATAAGGCATAAAATTGTTGTCCTTTCCAAAAGTAATAGTGTCCTTCCCTTTGTAAATTGGCATTAGGCGAGTAGGTCTCGTGGAGGAAATGGGCAGTGTCTAAAATATGACCCAATCGTCCACAGGAAGGGCGTATTCCAACATGTACGGTATATATTGCATGGTAATCTTCTTCACGACGACTATCTCACTGTACGGCTCGCTATCAGAAATATTAGAACACGGGCTCAGTTATAAAGAAATGGGCCTCTTCGTTATAGTTGGTTACTGCATGACCCTACTCTTCATCATTTGTAATGAGGCTTATCACGCCACGAGAAAGGTAAGGCGCAAGATATAATGGTTATCTATGGTTCTTCCATTTTCTTTGATTAACGCTTTCCTAGAGAATGAATGTTATTACAGTTAATGTTCTCTGAGGTAATATTCAGTAACTGACAAGAAGTATCTATGTTTTTAATGATTGAAATTATTTATTTTACCTGTTAATTGGTAGTTGGTAGAGATAATTAATTACATTACATTATAACATACAAAATTATCCACAAATTAAGAATTGGTCTTAATTATTTAAAAAATACTTTTCCAAATTTCCTTTCTATGATATCATATTCTGTTATTAACATATAAACAAATATTTCGTTTAACATAAAATTTCAATAATTGTCATATGCAATTGCATGTGGTCTCACAACACAACTCTATTTCCCCAACCCTAATTACTAATTAACTATTGAATAATTTAATATAAACATCAAATATAACCAAATACTGACTAATGTGGAAAACAGAGCCTGTAGTATGGATTGGATCCAATTTTGTGGAAAATCCAATGAGGCAGTCAGCATAATTTCTTCAAAAGACTTTTGGGACCTATTACTGATACCTTGTCCACCTCTATGCGTTGAGAATATCTTTTTTTTATTTTTAGAATTACACATGTTAGATAATTCCATTAAAATATAGCTCTTTTCCATTCAAATAACGTAAATATTTGATGAAATATATTGGAATAAACATTCTGCAATATATAGACATACGCATATTATATAGGTAAGTTTACTTAGACACAATTCCCCACTCCATCAACAAACACGTTACTAATTATTATGCCAGATTAACCGAAGTTAATCATGTAATATTATGCTACAGGGCACAGGCTTACATAACATAATACATTTTTTATAAAGATTTAAATTGTACATCTTGGTAGATCTTAATAGAAAAAACAAAATTTAGCTGAAATATTGTACTTTGCCAAAAGATTGCCTAAAATGGATTGGAGATGATAGAGCGACACATTTCAATTAGTTTAATCGGCAATTTGTTTTCTTCAATTATGGATAAGAGGTATTGTGTCCGCAATGAAATGTTTCATAGATCAATTAAAAATATTATTCACACTTAATAATATCTGAATTCTTGATAAAGTTAGGAAAATATGCAAATAGCAATGTGGAAGATAATGATGGCTCTTCATTAGGTCGGTCTAGAATTTCAAGTACGCCTGCTAAACGTAAATCTGGGTGCTATTGATCGCAGCGCCCAGCGTGAGGTTGAAATGTTCCTCGTCGCGATTGCCAAGAATCCGCCTATTATGAACTTGGATGGCTTCACTAATATTAATCGAGAGCTTTTTACTGCTGTGAGTTGGACGTTTTTACAATATGCTAATATTCAGTATTTATTAATTTATGGTAATTTGTAGTTTGTTTTAGATGAGAGTCAATTATTTAAACAGGTTGCTTGGTAGAGTAGCCTTATACATAAGGTCACCATTAGCGCACTAATTTTTAGTTACTTTTTAATTAAATATGTACTTTATTGTTGTTCAATAAACAATAAGTAATAAGAAATTTATACAAATTTTAACGAAAATCTTTTATTAACTTTATAAATATAATACAAATTAGATATTTATTTTTCTAGAACATTTCCTTCATGTCCACGTATTTGATCGTGCTCATGCAGTTCAAACTGACGTTACTGAGGCAGGGTTCAAGGAAGATATTGCGAGCTATCACTAGAGCTATATTCAATACTACCACTACAATGGCTGATGATGAAGATGAAGAAGAATAAACAAATATGCTATAAACAATGCTTGTTTTATTAGATATAGAATAAATAGTCACGAATATTATAGATATTCTTAGTATTATATTTATCATTATTAGTATTTACGTATCTAAATTACAGGTAGGCACCGCTTTAACAATTTTTCATAAAAATTAAATTATATCTAAATTGAAACCAAAAAGTAAAAACTTAAATTACAATTTGTTTAATTTTTTAACAATATGCTTTTTGAACGAGCTTAGTTTTGAAAAATAAATATCTGTGTTATGATCAACTGCAAATATTCTATTATATAATTTTAAAATAAGTTGTAACGGGGAGTTCGAACCATATTTATTTTTTGAAAATTTTGTGTACATAGGGCAAAAAGTACTTAGCCGACAATTATAGATAGGAATATTATAAACCATCTCTTCTGTTTTAATACCTTAAATAGTTTACAAAACATATTTAGAAAACAATGGTATAGTGTAAATTTCAATTGCATGCACAAAATATATGGAAAGCTATCTAATATGACGTTAATCTGTTTGTTTAAACTAGAAACAACAGAAATGCGGGTTGGTTAATAGATATTCTGCGATATCAAAGCTATCTGCGATATTAAAGCTAAATCATTTTCATTCCAAAGGTTTTATTATATACCTAAGTCGAATTTACAAGAGGAAATTTTACATCAAGTTTTGCTCATCGCTATTACGTATTCTCAGTAGATCCATAGTTTCAGGAATACCCGAGGCAATAAACTTATCGTAAACAAACACTGCTGCTCTCAGCAGGATCAATATGAATCTCTATTCTTATTGATTCTTGTAAGACGCAAGAAACAAGTGATATCAGACAGAGAAATTGAATTCTGTAAAACCTCTATAAAAATTGAATCTGGCAGACAACTTATACATTATGGTACTCGATGCAATAGTTATCGAGTTGCCTAGGTTGCCAACATGAAATGGAAAACGTTAATAGGGCATTTAAATTGAGACTGAAGGAATCTCGATTGTGGCTGTATAATAGTTATGCTGGCAGATTTCTCATAAAAGGGAAATAGAGCACAAATGGTCGTAATTATGATCGGTCCTGCTTTTGTCAGGAAGGTATAAACAATGTAACTCCATAACAAGATTGCAAGTGAACTAACGTTTTCAATAAATTTTACTGTCGCCACAAATGTTTCTATTTGTAGCATATCACAAGAGGAAGCAGACCACAATATCGTGATACTATGTTGCTCCGGTAAATCAATCTTCATGCAAGTTATATAATACACTTGCATAGTGTATACTGTAGTCTGTATTATTGATGTTATTATCTATTTAAATGTTATGGTATAATGAATGTATCATATATGCTCGCATTCGACTTTGTTATAATTGTTTTGTTGTCATCGTTTTGTATCAGATATATTCAGTAAATAACTGAAAATTGTCAGATTTACATGGATGGTACTATGCTCTACCATAAGCGTCTCTTCCCCAAGATAAACCTCCACATGTATTGTATACTTTATATTCTGAAAAATAAGAGTTTGTTATTTTGTTGAAACTTATTTTCGGACATGTTCTAAAGGGTACAAAAATGAACATTCGGTATACATTAACGTGAGGGATTACGCGAACAAATACTAGTTTTATGTACTTTTTACTTCCATCAGTCTCGAGTCTAGACTACTAATGCATTTGCTCTACTCTTGTCTAGAGCAAAATACAGTGGCAATTTACTAGAGCTAATTTAGTTTTCACTTCAATATAATTATCGTGAATAATAAAATTTCCCTCTTCTCGTGTTTTTACTCTAGGTTAATATCTAAGTCTCTCGAATAAGCTGATGCACATTACTCTGCATTAGCGTACCTTCTCGTATAAATGTGGGAAAATAAAATGCACATTTCCAACAAAATCTCACAATTTATGGATTTGTTTGTCTCACATGTTAGATGACTACTTTAAAACGTTTTCCTCTCCGTTTTCATGGTATGTATAAATGGATTATTTATGTTTGTTTCAGTTTTAGGTTTCAGATAAAAGGCTAAAAGGTGGTGCCAAATATCTAATACAAAAAAAAGAATTGCTTTCCATTTTTGTGTTCATGTTTTTACTAAATGTACACCAAGAAAAAAGTTGCACAATACAACATTCACAATCATCCGACATGTCAATTCTCAGAGGAACATTTATCTAACAAAATTCCATTATTTATTCAACAACTTCGCACAAATTTGCGAAAACATTTGCACCAAATATATCAATCATAACGCTCAATAAATTCCAGGCTCATTTCAGTCTACGCTACACTTATAATTATCTAAATGGGTATTAATGATTTGTGGCCACGATTCTGTTGACCATTAATTTTCCTGAAAGTGCACACCAGGTTCGCAGTTTCTAACAAATGACATACCACTCCGCTCATTGTTCCCGTAACCAATATAGAAACTTTATTTTATTTCCAATTTCGTTCCCATTTGTTTTGATATGATCATAGAAATCTAAATAACAGTGTCTTGTTATTTAGATTTCTATGGATATGATTCTGTCTGGTTTGAGATTGAAAAATGTATTCAGATCTACGGTAATGTATTGATAAAACGTATTTCAAATGCATTTTCATTCGAATTGTTTTAGTCTGCGTATTAGATCAACATATTGAAGATTGTAATAATGTAAGCTTGCCGTATTTATTTGTAAGAGTAAATGGAATTTGTGTAAATCTTTATGAATCCTATCATAATCAATCGCAAAATAAAATTGCTAAGTAGGTACATATTCATTTTATTTGTATGAACTTCATTACGCAATATTTATTATTAAACTACTGAAGTTATTCTATCTTCTCTACAGACAGTTTTTCTTTATCATACAGGCGCTATGCTTGCTCGTTGGATAAAAGTAAGTAAACGTTTAAATGATAATAATACGGTTATACTGAATTTTCTTCGTAAAATGTTACGTTAACGTCAAAACACTGAAGGCATAAATATGAAATTTCATATGAGGACTATCAAATAACATCTCACATGAAGCCATGATCCAGGCAATAACTCAGACGCGTCGCTCGAGAAGCCGGTAGGCGCTGGGGACTACTTGTTGCTATGGTTACGACTTACGATTAATAAAATATGGTTTCACTAAATGCAATGAAAAAATTAACCGAAATACTCATTATTAATAGTTATACGACTGTACATCTCTGCACATATCACTCTATGTGAATTTCTTACTCTACGATATTTTAATTGAATTGATACTTTAATAGAGGTAATATATAGATTCATATAATTATGTTTTATATACTTATATATTTTCGTAGAAAATAGTTTCGTACATTTAATATTAGTTACAAATAACTGTGAATCATCATTGGCTATTACTGATTACAAATTTAATATTTGCTTAGATAGTTTAGATAATTTTAATGTATAATTAAAGATAGTAACGGATTCTGTTGCTAGTTAGCACGCGTGGAACAAGTTTCCTCGACACGTACTTCCCTGAAGTTGGCAACACAGCTTAATTACTATCCCTGTACCGACGTATACAAACTTTACAGTTAAATCCAATATACCAAAGTCGTAGCACTCTCTGTTTATCCCTTCAACCGATTAGAATTTGACTTTGTGTAACTGAAATAATTCATGTGTTTTACTAATTCATGTCTCAGGTAGAGATTATATGAATACAATTTATTTTGTTGATTTTTATTTAATTATGTTTATGTTTATTTAAGACAAGTGTAGGTTTATTGGTTTTCTAAGGACATATTTTATTAAATAAAAAATATTTATTTTAAATATTATGTGTTAATATACATATTACATTATTTAAATGAAAGCTCCTAATTGCCAGTTTAATCCACAACGACATAAAATATGGCAAGCCAAATGCTGGATAGAACCGTGTTTTAATTAAAATACCCCTTCCTGATTGATGATACTGGAAGAGGACGGAATCAATTATAAAATAATTTGGAAATGTCTATGAGTTAATTTCGATGTGCGTAAAGTGTCGCAGAGTTCTTCACTGAACATATTTAATACAAGTTACACTATAATATTGTTACTTATGTGAAATTAAATAATTTTTACGACTAAATTTAAAAAAATTCTTTAGCGGGAGAATTTTCAATGAAAATAGTTCTATGTTTAAGACATAGTGAATATTTAATTGAAAAAATCGCAAGTATTGACCAAATAAGATTTCACATAAACAATTTATTTATTAATTTAAAATTACATTACAAGAGATCATTCTACATTATTGTATTAAAATTACGACTGGTTTCATCAACTTAAATCAGGGAAGGGTAGTCTAATTAAAACATGGTATTAACTAGCATTTTGGTTGCCCCGTACTTTCATGCATATTTTAATATTCTAATTGCGATGATAAATAATGAGTTTGCCGGGACAAACTCCGTCTTTGATATTGTATAATGCGAGGTTCGGCTATCGTTATTTAATGATCTTAATTTAACAGTTTTATTACCTTTTGTAATGATAGTAATCAACATAGTATAAAACATAATCGCTTTCTCTGTCCTTATGTGTGCTTAAATCTTTAAAACTACGCAACGGATTTTGATGCGGTTTTTGTCAATAGATAGAGTGGTTCTCGGGGAAGGTATATAATTTATTCGGTTTTAGACAAAGCGGGCGAAGCCTCGGGCGGGTAGCTAGTATATTATATACTGTTTAATTCAGCCTGAAAGAAAAGCATTATGAAGTAAAAATATAAAATATATGACTTTTATTATCTTACTTTAGGGGTAAAAAGTGTAGTTGAAGTCTTTATTAAAACTAAGAATGTAACAAGTGTCAGCATTCAATTTAGTACCTATCGAGAGTTTTTAAAGGTGCCTTTACCATGTTATCTAACAAAAACGTAAGTAGGTACGAATTACAAACATGCCCCAAGCTACGACACTCCCGGGAAACATAAAGTTAATGTTTCCCATAGTAGAATGTGCAATCAGTCCTAAGAGGTCAGAAAACTACATACAATTTTCTTTAGGTCGCAAAACTTCTAACATTAAGTAGCAATGATAAAATAAATGAATAGGATACACAAACCATTAATATTTTAAATTATTTTTTCCAAATTGTTAATGTTATGCATATAAGAGTATTCAATTGCCATTAAAGTGTCACAAATATGTAGTCCTATTTATTTGTTAATGCGTGAAAAATAAAAAAATATTCGAAACATTTGAATATACTTGCGACTAATGTATGGAATATTATACTTTAATTATCAAGACACAAAGTTAATGTGAATGAATGAATGAATGAATGAAAAATACTTTATTGTACACCATATAGGACAATAAATTTAAAACACATAATAACTTATATCAATGTACAGAGGGCGGCCTTATCGCTGACAGCGATCTCTGCCAGGCAACCCAATTGACAAATGGTATGGTGGACAGTGGTGCATAATAAATTAAAAATTAAAGATTTTATTATAATAATATGTACTACAAATATAAACATTCCTCGTGGCTTATACATATATTAATAAACATTTATATATACTAATAAATACATATATGTGAACAGATAATGTGCATCTTAGTGTAAAATAAAGTAGGTAATAAAGAGCATGCTTAACGTTGTTAACAACTCAGATATTATGAGAATGTTGATAATCTGATAAGGCACGCTGGCATAACACCAAATCGTTCGTCTTAGTTACGATGCTATTATGGATGTATCCGTTAAAGCTTCGAATATTTTAACATCTATTTAATACTGTTGTTATCATAAATAGAATTAATATTTATGATCTACGTATCCTATAAACTCCGTCCTCCCAAATTTAAACCTTCCTCTGTACTGCTTCGTAATTTTGCCGGTATGGATACTGAGTTCCTTTTGGCTGATGCACACGACACTGACTGGGAGACTGTTATAAATGCTGAATCCATCGACTTAAAAGTAAGTACTTTTTACGACTTAGTCACTGCGTTATATGACAAACATGCACCTCTTAAACTTGTCAAAAAGAAACATACGCCTGCGCCCTGGCTCTCACCTGAAATCAAATCTCTTATGAATAGGAAAAATCGTGCAAAGGCTAAAATGAAGACAGCAAAAACGGATCAATTGCGTGAAAAATATAGGAACGTCCGTAATCGTTGCAACATACTGTGTAGAGATGCACAAAGACGCCATATCCATAACTCGGTCGAGAACGGCGACCCCTCTTCAATATGGAAGTTTCTAAAATCCTTAGGAGTTGGTAAATCATCCTACGCGTGTTCACGTAATAACTTTAATATTGACGCTTTAAACGCTCATTTTTCATCATCTTCCAACCTTAATGCTTCTACTATACAACAGACACTTAATTCTCTTTCTACCACCTCAGCTCCTAATTTTCCCCCGTTCTTTTTTAAACGATGCACTGTGGGAGAAGTTAAGAAGACGATATTGTCCATATCTTCGAACGCAGTCGGTGCTGACCTTGTAAGTCGTAATATGATCCTTCCTATCCTTGATATTATTGCTCCTGTCATTACCCACATCTTTAATTTCTCACTTACCTCTGGCAAATTTCCAAATTCTTGGAAAGATGCTCAGGTTATTCCTCTTCCTAAAAAATCCAATCCAAATTGTTTTTCTGATTTCCGTCCTATCTCTATTTTACCTTTCCTTTCCAAGGTCCTCGAACGCATCATCCATGCTCAATTAAGTTCATACTTAAACTCTCATAGCATACTTTCTCCTTTCCAATCCGGTTTCCGTCCTGGTCATAGCACGACTACTGCTCTCGTTAAGGTCACTGATGACATCCGTGCAGCTATGGACAATAAACAACTCACCATATTGTGTCTTCTCGACTTTAGTAACGCATTCAACACTGTTAATCATGATATTTTACTGGGTTTGTTACGCCTAATTAACTTCTCCCCTACAGTACTAGAATGGTTTCAAAATTACCTGGGTGATCGGCGGCAGCGTATCTTGTTGGATGGTAAACATTCTTCTTGGTGTGCTGTTCCCGCTGGTGTACCACAGGGTGGCGTCTTGTCACCTCTCCTATTCGCCATTTTCATAAATAATCTCTCCTCTCGTATAACTTCTCTCTACCATATGTTTGCTGACGACGTACAGATTACATTACAGTACATTCACTCTACACCCAGTAATTTATCCGATTCTATTAGCACTATTAACGCTGAACTTACAACAATAGTAAAATGGTGTGATGAATTTGGACTTAAGATTAATCCTTCCAAAAGCCAAGTGATCGTTGTTGGAAGTCAGTACCTTATATCAGAGATTGACTGGGGAATTCTGCCGAGTGTTAAAATTGGGTGCGAGGGTATTCCTTTCAGCAATCAAGTAAAGAACTTAGGTGTAATTATGGATCAAACGCTCTGTTGGTCGCAGCATCTCCAGCATATCAGTCGTAAATTATACGCTGCATCTAACTCCTTACGACGCCTCCGTAACTTTTTACCCATACCGACCAAAATTATGTTAGCACAGTCCCTTCTCCTTCCTATTCTTGACTACGCTGATGCTTGCTTTTTAGACTTAACATCTGAGCAATTGGATAAACTTGAGCGACTTCAAAACTATTGTATTCGGTTTGTTTACGGTCTCCGTAAATATGACCACGTTTCTCATTTTCGTAAGAAGCTCAAGTGGCTCCCGATCCGCCTTCGCCGGAATGTTCATTACCTACAACTCCTGTATCGAATCCTCTTCAATCCCAAAACTCCTTCTTACCTAAAAGATCTGTTCCAATTCCTGCACTGTGATAGCTATTCTTTCCGATCTGTGGACAGGTTAGTGCTGTCTATGCCTCCGCACCGCACACAGTTCTACGGTGGCTCTTTTACCGTAAGGGCCACCAGATTATGGAACTCCCTGCCAGTTAGCATCCGACAAACTCAAACGCTGTCCACCTTTACCAAACAAGTCCGAAATCACTACTTGAACCTAGCATTCAACTCGGATTATTAAGATTAATTAATTTATTATTTGTGTTTTTATTTATTTTTCTATCTAAACTACAGTATGAGTTTATGTATGTATGTATTATTGTAATATAATTATTATTTGTATATGTATTGTACTATATTATATGTAATTTATATAATATTTCATATGTATGTAATATGTAATTATAATAGATCATATATTTATGTGTGTATATATATATATATATATATATATATATATATATATTTGTACTTCCTACCTACCTCCTTTTTCATAATATTACTCCACACAGTAGGTTGCCTGGAAGAGATCACTCTTAAGTGATAAGGCCGCCTTCTGTGCTGGACTAGTTTTAAGTTTTAATTTTAAGAATTTATTTGTATGCCAGCACATTAAAGTGTTAATAAATAAATAAATAAATAAATAAATATTGTATGAATGCCGCATTTTGTGAGACACACGTAACAATCTGTTTAATCCCTGTGTAATATTTATGAAAGTTCCTAGAGACCTATCTATTTAAACATTTCAGTTATAAATAAGGTGGAGACTGGAATATTAGCCTATTTAAAAATATTGCATAAAAATAACGTAAAGATTGTATATCCTAATTCCAACTTACATGATAACATCGGCTGAAACTTTCGTAGTACGCATAAATATTCTATAAAACATCGAGGTTTAGTAAAGATAATAATAACGAAAGTTATTTACATGTAGGAACGTACTTTTATTCGAATTAAAAATGGTAGTTTTCATGCACGCCCTGTTGAAACAACATGTCAAAAATTCAGCAATTTCCATTTCTATTGACCATTGATTGGGGCTTAAAATATATATATTAGTATTCGATTTTGAGATAGTTGTTGACATTAATTTACGATAGTTACCTAGTTCATTTCATAGTAAAAAGTTTGTTTATATAATTTTTTCGACGATATTTATCTAAGCCAGATACAAGACGCGTAATAACTTTGCTGCAAAGCAATTTGTCTCCAAAGTAAACACTCGGCGGCCAGAGACTCATCCTGTCGCCAAGAAATTCAATTAATTCAGGTAACTCCGTTGCATGTCCTTGCCTTAAGACACATATACCAAGTGACATACAACTTTGGACTTTACTCCTGTAATCATTCAAGTTAATTTTAAACGTAGCGTAATATTATAAGATTGTTCATGTGATACTTAACATAGCTATATGTTATACAAACATGCGTAGAATTCGTGTATCTGTGAGTATGTTCTTGTAATTGAGCATTTAGCTAATGACTTTGCGACCCGTTATTTCAAACTTAAGAAGTTTTCCTCACAGCGTATTTAAATTTAAATCTTTAATTATACATATACTTCATAAAAACCTATATATTTTTTTTAACACAGGCGCGGCTGGGTTTGGATGGATGTAACTCTCAACAATAGATTTGTATTTTATTAAGCTTTGATTAACATACTCGTATTGTTGTTGTTCAAAATTGTAAAAGCTTTATCTGTAAAACAAAAGCTATTTCAAAACAACAATCAGGGATTATTCGTCGGTCGGAACATTGAGCACACATTGGCCTACGTAAACATTACTTTAGAAACAGGCAGAATTTTGGAGAAAGCAACCAGGGCTACAGGGCTCCAAAAAGGGGCTACAATAAGGAATCGTAAACACAAAATCGAAAGAAAAAAGTAAAACTAAAAGTTAGAATAGTCAACAAAAAAACAACTTTTCTTTTGATATATTCGTGTTATTCCATACCTTACTGTAGTAGATACTTAACAGTATTGCAACATTGAATTTGGAAAATAATTTGGGACAAGAGCTTTTGTTACCGTGAAGCCTCTAGACCTCTAAATCCGACATTGTTCAGAACCTTCGTCAACAAAGCCTGCGATCAATCAAACTTTCGATGCGCATCAATTTGTGCTAGACCTTGTTGAGTGGCACTAAAATAGAGTTGCTTATTAGTTTACTGGGTTACATAGTTATCTCTACACGTATATGATAAAGCCTATATTAATGATAGGTTGTGTTGTGAGTTTTGAGTTGTACATTGCTAGTGTTTGTCTTGTTATATTAATGTATTTCATTGTCTTACAAAATATCCTTATGTATTTAATTAACGATTTATAATTTAAACTATAAATGAGAGAACATTCTGGAAACAGAGTAGTATATTAATTACATTATTTTCAAACCAATATGTTCAACTATTATTATTAGAAAGATATTATGTTAAACAACGCTAAATTTACCTTAACCAATGTAAACCTACATCCCACTAAAGGTCTTTGTATTTTGAAATTGCAAAAACCATAGGTAAAGAAAGTAGAGGTTTTCACATTAAATATTATTGTCACAGAAGATTGAAATTAGGTGAAGTGAATCGAATGGCCCGAGATAAAACTGGATTGATTATCACTGAAGACCCTCTAGCCTTGAGGGACAATAAACTGAAGATAACCTATTCTTATTTACTCTTAGTCCGTCAGTCCTCGGATCACAGACACAATAGAAAATCTATTGTGTCTCGGCCCGATCGGGCCGCTCGGTGGTCAATGGGTTAGAAAGAGATAGTTCATGAACATCTGAAGGATATGTGTAATTGGAAGTTAATCCATTTCTTATCATGAGTTAGCATATAGAATGTTTGTTAGATCGCAAAATAACATTTTTTTATTTGATTTTTTTAGAAGCTTTACTTTTAAGTACATTATTCTTATTAGGTAAATTCAATTGACTAGAACAAACTTAATTCAAGTCGCAAAGAAATCGACCTAAGGCTCGAATATAACCTTTGGTAGGTAAATGTTAAAAGTACTATTCAAAATAAGGTTCATTATAATGATTTGTGACTGTGTTTATTTATTTTGTATTTATTAATAAACATCGGATTGACTTATTATTTTTACGAGCATATAAATTGCATTAAAGTGAAGGGTAACATGAATTAATTTTATTATAATTGAAAAGTTGATTGAACTGCTTTGGGTTCAACTTCAACCTTCACCCGCCCAACTATAAACTATATAGAGGGTAAGGTTAATTGACAAGTACGATAACAAACATTTTATGAGACCAATATTACCACGAATCCATACTAGTATAATTAAATTAAATAAAACAATTGGCTAAGGTCAGTTACTCTGACCAACAAATAAGTTTGATCAAGCCATTGCGATAGCTAGTTATGAAACAAATTTTAATGAATAAATAATCTGTTCGTTTCAAATGAATAATAATGTAATCTTATTCAAGATTCGATGCAATCATGATATGTCCAAAATTGGTATTGAACTACTCGGTAGGTATCATAAAATCATAATTCGTAACATACGTAAAAGATATTAAGCCCCACATTTCACAACAAAATTGAATCGATGGGTATATTCATGCATGTTTACTAATCTTTTAGAGCAATTTCAATTCGCACTAGGTATAAAGCGTAGCAAAATCGATCGAAATCTTATTTGAGTCCGTCAATTTGTTGAGCAAATACGTTTCACGTAACTGCGCAACAAAATTAGCTCTTTTTTGAATTAAATATTATATTTAATTAATATTACTTGTGAATTAGGTGAGTAGGACTATTAATAAGACAGAGGAATGCTTTTAAGGGTTTGTATTTATGTATGTATGTGCATGTAGGTATGTATTTATGAATATAATATTATGTGACCATGAATGTCTATTTCTTTGGCTCGCCCTACAACCCAAATGGCTGGACGGATTTTGACGTATGAGATGTCACTGTAATAAATAGGTACAAAAAACCTTTTTACGTAATTTTTTTATAGATAAAAATAATGACTTTCGTTTATGAGTTCACTCGAGTTTTATGAAATCTTTTAAACTTTTATGAATTAAGTTATACATTTGCATAAAATAAACATTCAAGGGACTCTTGAACTCTTCTCAACTTTAACTGTTACGTTTCTCAAATTTAAAATAAGTATGTATTTAGGTACCTACGAGGGCGATTCAATAGATACTTAGCCTACAAAAAGTATACGAAAATTTTGGAAAAGTGGCAATTTATTTTTCAACATAGTCTCCTTTTAGTTCGATACACTTAGCCCAGCGATGCTGCAACTTTTTTAGCCCGTCCGAAAAATAGGTTTTCTCAAACTGCAAAATAGGCCTCCGTGGCAGCGATAACCTCCTCATTTGATCCATATCTATTCCCGGCGAGGGATTTTTTCAGATTAGGAAACAGAAAGAAGTCACCAGGGGCCAAATCTGGAGAATACGGTGGATGAGGCAGCAATTCGTAGCGTAATTCGACCAATTTGGCCATGGTAACGGCAGACGCGTGAACCGGTGCGTTGTCGTGGTGAAACAGCACCTTTTTCTCAGCCAGATGGGGTTGGTTTATCTTTAATTCGGCGTCGAATCGGCTCAATAAATCGGCATAGTAAAGCCCTGTAATTGGTTTACCTTCCTCGAGGTAATCGATGTAGACAACTCCTTGTGAATCCCAGAAAACGGTGGCCATAACTTTTCCGGCCGATTTTACAGTTTTCGCCTTCTTTGGAGCACTTTCCCCGGTCTGGATCCATTGTTTTGATTGCTCCTTGGTCTCTGATGTGTACCAGTGAATCCAGGTTTCATCGACGGTCACAAAACGACTAAAAACTCCCCTGGATTCCGCTTAAACAGCGCCAAACACGTCTCCGATGTGGACTCACGGTTGCGCTTGTTTTCCGGTGTGAGTAAATGCGGCACCCATCGCGCCGACAGCTTTCTCATGCCGAGTTCCTCGTGAAGAATATGATGCACTGTTTCTTCTGAAATGCCTACAGTCTCAGCTAGCTCCCGAACCTTCAATCGGCGATCTGTCAATACGGAATCATGGATTTTTTTAATGTTTTCCTCCGTAGCAGCTGTTTTTGGTGCACCTGGACGTGGTTCATCAAAAACCGACGTATGGCCACGTGCAAACTCGTTGAACCAATTCTTGACGGTGGCTATCGATGGAGAAGAGTCACCGTACACAGCATCCAAGCGGTCTTTGATTTCGATGCGCTCTTTCCCGTCCAAAAATAGGAATCGAATCACCGAACGATATTGCTTTTTTTCCATTTTTGTAAAACCGATCCACACGTTCGCTTCCATAGGTTGTCAAATTAAAACAAATGAAGGGATTTGAATGAAAATTAAATTAAATAATTAGAAAAGAATGAGCTACACTTTGGTAAACCTATTTTGAAACAATAGCGCCCTCTGGTGATGAGGCTAGGTACTTATTGAATGCACCAGGTACCTATTACATAGCCTATAATAATTTTATATTATTGTATAATTAACTAGGCAAAACAAAACAAATAAAACCAATTTGATTAAAATTATTCCTTTATTTCTTTCTTTTACAATAAAATATCTTTAAACAAGTTTGTGATTGTAATTAGGTTAGGTAGGAAACAAAAGAAATGCTTGTGTCCGGAGGTTCCGCTCTTTCTTATACAAACATAGAAATAAAATAAAAATAATCATACACAATACAATTAGAAATGAAAGTCCTACAAAATATGTATTATAGTCTGTTAGCTTAACAATATTACATACTAGCTGTGCCGCGCAGTTTCACCTGCATTGCTCTGCTCCTGTTGGTCTTAGGGTGATGATATATAGCCTAGCCTTCCTCGATAAATGGGCTATCTAACACCGAAATAATTTTTCAAATCGGACCAGTAGTTCCTGAGATTGGCGCGTTTAAACAAACAAACTCTTCAGCTTTATAATATTAGTATAGATTACAGGTATATAGGGTGCATAATGTATATCGAGATAGGATTTTCGTATCAATGGGTTGGACAGATTTAGTTATTAGTTTACTCAAGTATAGTGAATGTCCGCATGGGTGGAAAGACTAGATTGGTAATCTATGTACAATATGCATTGTTGCATTATGTACCTAAATATTATAATGTACTAGCGGTCCGCCCCGGCTTTGCCCGTGGTACCTACATGTTTAAACTATCCTACCTCTCAAGTTGGATCGAACTGCACATGGTGTGCGAATTTTATTATAATCGGTTAAGTGGTTTAGGAGTCCATTGAGGACAAACATTGTGACACGAGATTTATATATATTTAGATTAGTTAGTGGTTGGTTTCAACTCATACTCTTATGGCCTATTTAACAATTTTACACGTTAATTTAATTTTGTTTACATTATTTGCCATTTTAACTGAGAGATAAAAATCTATTAGGAAGCTGTGAATACGATGGATTTTCCAGGCATACAAATTAATATATATATACATACAATATACACATTTTCATTTTAAATACAAGTTTTTCTTTATACAATTTAACTTATTCTAAAACCGATGCATTACATAACAACAGCAAGATAAATAAACAGAAAGAAGACAATTTTGCATTCTAAATATGTCATTTTATTACCTTTTATATTTCAAATGACCACTGACCGATGAAAATACAATTTTTCATGTAATGGAAAATCGTTTATCTAATCCAATTTTGTGGTTTACGTCTGAAGGTTACACATCAAGCAAAGTAATCTGGCCAGGGAACAATATCGAATTACCTTTATATACAACTAGCTTCCGCCCACGACTTTGTACGTGCATCCCCGTTTTTCCCCGTTCCCGCAAGAATTTCGGGAAATCCTTTCTTAGCGGATGCCTACGTCCTAACATCTACCTGCATGCCAAATTTCAGCCCGATACGTCCAGAGGTTTGGGCTGTGCGTTGATAGATCACTATATCAGTCACCTTTGAGTTTTATATACCCCTGTATGTAATCGTTAAGTGTGCACAGTCGATTATTCCATAACTTTTGCAGATATCAAAACCAAAACCTTTATACTGATATCGAAAGCCCTTTACCTAATGAGTAAAATGACAATAATAACTTTTAAAAAATAAAACGGGAAATATTCAAAGAAGTTACATTAAACACTCCCATACAGGACATAATGTAAGTACTATTGTGCAAACTACGTAAGTTAATATAACGTTTTCATTTCTTGTGTGAAATAACAAAATAAATAAATTATGTATTTGATACGATATATTACGGATTATTTCTCTTTTCTTTTTAGTGATTGTATAAGAAATTTGTATGATACAATACTATTATACATATCCATACATTATTATGTATATGAGTTGAAATCATAGCGTGGGAAACATTATTCTGACATATTCTGCAATCCTCATAGAATTAGCAGGTAAAATGTTTATTTACATAGGGTTGAAGGATTCGCCCACAGCGCATTTCCCGTCAAAACAACACTTTGAAATCCGAGATCAGCTTTAAAGCTGTAATCTAACGTAACTCAGAACATCTCAACATGTGCCTAATCCTACTATCAATCTCGAACACTTTCACTTAACGATGCCGATGCTGAAATTCATTCCCCTACTTCCTGACATTACTTAATTGATGGGCCGCGCCTGTACATTAGTACTTTTTTTGCCCACCATCGATTATTTGGCCCTTTCACGTTTTTGCGGCTTATTTGATAGCTTTTATGGGCTCTTAAACGTTTATTAGTGCTGAAGGTTACGGGTACATCTTAAACACGGGAAATTGCGTAATTGTCGCGTAATTTTAAATGCATTTTTATGGTTATGAATGAACACATTAGATCGTTTAAGTTAAAAGAATAGTAGAGATTTACAGAGTGACAGTACCGTACTTTTTGTGTGGTAAGTAGAGAATGGAAAGATCAGTTATTATTTAACAATTGTAATTTAATGCCTAGCCTATAAAAATAATATGAATTATTCAGTTTAGAATTAAGAAAGCAGAATAAAAATATATCTTATACATAAATAATAAGTAAGCGGTAACTCAATATTGTGCGTATTTATAGCTCTATCCCCAATCAAATACAATTACGTTAATAGAATCAAGCGAGATTATCCAGAACAGAGTATTGTTCTTTGAAGAGGCAGGTACACAATGGACAATGACAAATGAAAGCGTCCAAGACTATCCTTGAACTAATAGAGGACGCTTTATCCTTGACAATAACTCGCTATAATATAATAACAATGAAACATACGCAAGCATTTCCTCGAACACAAAATTACAGCATAGTGCAAGGAAAGGCACTTACAAATCATAAATTGACGTGAATAAAAAACATATCAACAACGTTTTATCAGGAAATAACTGAAGAGCTATTACCGACAGTGGCGTCTATACATAAAACTAGGTTGTTCGGCTCCACTTGTCTAGGGCGGCGGCCGATCTACTGAGGGTGGAAAATCGGGTGTCGTATCATAGCAACCGACAGCATCCCTGCCAGTGTGGTGCTGACTGCGGATTCGATCACACGTGTGTCACTTTCCCGCCCATCCTGAAGCGAACTTCGAAACGTGCTTAGTGACTGTTAAAAATGTTTATTTTGTTTATCCTCCTCACGGTGTATTTAATAACGTTGTGCCATTAGGCATGCGTGGATTGTAAAGGGTTGTTGGAGTGGTTATATTCAACGATTTTCCTTTGGAAATTAGATTCGGTAAGTCATTTTTCTAAATGTATTACGGATAAGTATTTATTGATTAATTTAAATTATAAATGCGTTTATTTTAATCAATATACCTATACCAACTGTATATTATCCATATTTTCTAAAAGGATTATTAGATCAGGAATAAAATTTATTGCGTATTACGTTGCAACCGGTATTTATTTAGGCAATTATTTATCATCCTTACATATATCACCAATAAAGGGATCTCATTACGATTCAAAAACTTTGCCCATAGTAATTACAAACTTTTTCATTGTGCGAAGTTAAGTCGTTGGGAAGGATCGGTTTAAGATGTGGCTTAACATTACTGGGGATTTGTTCTATGACGTCACTCAAGTGTGAATTTAATGAGATACTCGTTAAAACTTCATATTCTTTTGAATTGTCAGTTTATATTATGATTTGTTGTTAAATAATGGGATTGTTTTCTTTGATTCTCTATTCTCTCTTTAGCTTTCTACTTTTACTCAATACGCGGATAATAAAAATAACAGATGTTAGAAATACAGGAATTAGACATTCGTATGTTTTCTTTACACAACTCAATCAAGGTCTAATGTACGATCAATGTAGTCAGAAATCTTATTACATATTATAGGTGCTATTGCCCTTTGCTCATCAAGTGTTTTTTTATGGGTCAAGTTAAGTTCGTGAAAAGGGTTCAGTACTAGATCTGACTTTACTATCGTTGGTTTATTATTTATCTGGGAATGAACCGTGAATAATAAGGAACTCGAAACAAAGATCTTACTATTACTGATTGCCCAATGCCCTCGGAAAAACATTATCTGATAGTGGCTCAGAATTATATCAGAACGAACATATGTGTTCGTGAACGTGAGAATCTATGGTGTGAATAAAGGAAATAAGCTTGGATGGTTGAGCACAAAAGGCCGATTTATCGATAGTGTGTTAGTTTGAATTATGTATGTATTTAAATAAATAAATAATATTTGCGTAGGTTAATGTAATCGTTCAATAAAAAGATTATGTACCTATATCAAACAACAAGAAGAAATGGGACACGTTTTTAGTAGGTATTCGTACGTATAAAATCGGAAATACTCCTGGTAAAACCTACCTTTATATCACATAAAATAGGTAAGTATCTTAAATATTATTTAATTTTTAATATTTCATTGTTTAGGGGACGTAATTTTCACGTGATATGATCCGGTTCGGACATGGAAAGGTAGTCATATTGATTTCTTGATACAAATCTATTTTAAAACAGCATACTAGGTGTAAGTCAATTAGGCTGGTCATGTACTACCTACTTATAGAAGTCACCTTTAGAGATTACCTTTTTATTATACAATTATTGCGTAATGGGTTATTTTTAACTTAGAATACTTTTCATTTCAAAGGTTATTTAAGGTCAAAATATTTTAAATAGTTTATTTCATACTAGTAAATTATTTTATTAAAGATTTTTTGTCTTGAAAAACCTAACCTATCGAAAGTATTTGACAAATTTTAATTTATATTTAAGCAATAATCGTTATGCTTCAGCTCTGTGTGTTCTCGTTCTAATACTTTTGAGGCAAAAAGCATTTCTATCAATAAGACACATTTATCAATAAATATAATAGTAAGAGATATATCTCAAGAGAACCATGCGTTTTTGGATAAAAAGAGTGTATGCTCTCTCTGGGCCATAAAATTGTTTTATGCGAAAAGATATCGACCAAATCCTTTACTCTAGTATTACTAAAAGGTCAAACCGATAAACAATACTTTTGTTCTTACAATATTATAATATCATCTAGAGGAGTTGGAGAGGAGGAGGAGAGATATTTATGTATTTACATTCCACGTCTCAATTTTTACATCAAATTTAACGCGTAATGAAGTTAATTTGTGATCATGATTAATGACATACTAATCTATACACATAGTAGATAAAAATCAAAAGCTTTGCATCAGGTTTTGAAGCTGATGTAGAGTCAGTACGATAACTTATTTTAATGAAAGTTTTATTTAGTTATGAGCAGTGCATCTACATAGCTTGTCTCAGAAGTAAGTGCTCTCAGTAGGTATATTTTATAGAGATAATAGTAAAATTATTATAAATATTTATTTCATTTGCAATCCTAGTAATTAGCATAGTTTTGTTATACTACATATAAATTGTTGTTGAGTGCTCCGGTAATATTTTTATGTTGGACTAACCATTCCATTTTTATTATAAATCAATTTTATATTCGAGGTATATTTGATGATAATTTTGCGGAAAACTGTTTTATGCAAAATATGTTAGCTGGCAGTATTTTATTGAACTTACACTCTACAATATTTTTTCCATTTACTTGTATAAAGCAACTATTCTTCACGTTTCCCGTCTCACACCGCAGAACACTTGAATGCATTCAGAGCAAGATACTCAACAATGATCAAAGACTTCCCTACGTATACGTATTCTCAAGGGATACTACATCAGAAGCATTTGTAAAGGAAGCGTTATATTATGTTTTAATAATAATATGTAATTTCTCACCTTTTATTTAAATGAAATGAAAATAATAGCTTTACATTATTTTGAAAGCGATACAGCCTGCTGTAAAGTGTCCGAAACGGTAGATTAGGTACTTAATCAATATAATGAATAAATCGTATATATAGGTAGGTACTAACGTGAAATCGAACTCAAAGAAATCCTATATTCAAATTAAATTCAAAGATATTATATTTCATACAAAAATATCAAAACCAGTAAAATATTATGTATTTTCCCTCTCGTATCCCTTAGTGTGAGAAAAAAATTCTTGCTATATTTTTCAAGATAATATTAATCGTCGAAAACGCGAAAAATTATACCTCCCGTGTGTTCTTGCAAATTATGTTTACGAGAAACAAACACAAGCTTACGTAAATAACAATTTGAACGAAAAAATAATATTTCCATTGAACAAACAGAACCGAGCGAAATCAGCCAAGTCCGTCAGCCTGGATTAAAACTGTGATGAAGTTGTTATTCACAATTTCATTTCGACGTTGTCGCGAAGCCTTTAATCGTGTATTTAAAAAAAATAAGGTTACAAGGAAGCGAAAGCAATTTGCGAACCGTTCAAACTCCGCCATCTTTTCCAATCCATCATTGCATTACATATTACTTTGTAAAGAAAATTCCGCTTAATCTTTCGAGGGTCGATATTAAAATATACTTTGTTGGTGGCCCTTTATAACGAGATGACGTCACGTAATCTTATAACCTTTGGTTTTATCTCAACATAGTTATGATAAAGACCTCTCGAATGCTCTGTTACCAGTTAACACGAGCTCGAAATAAGCTGTAGATCATTTTATTAGCTTCTAATAATATTAACACACATCCTATCATTCATCTAATCATATTCCACATCAGATTTTATTTAAAACTAGCGGTCCGCCCCGGCTTCGCCCGTGGTACATAATATTTACGTTTTCTCTACATAAGAACCATCCTCGTACTTCAAGGAATATAATAAAAAAAGAATTATCGAAATCGGTTCAGCCGTTCTCGAGTTATGCGCTTACCAACACATTTTGCGATTCATTTTTATATATAAGAAGATTGCTTTTAAGAATTCTATCTCTACACTTTATTTACTTTATTTACGTACAGGTATATTTTTGTTTAATGGTTTCCTGATTGATAATAAACGAAGGGATACTAAAATAAAACGATATACATTACATTTCTAATAACCATAATTTGAAACAACCAATTCTCCACTTCTGTCAATATAACGTTTTCGCAAGATACATAAAACGGAAAACTCATTGCGAAGTCTCCAACCTATTCCCGTAACAAAGGCTATAAGCGTTAAATGTAATTTATTTTTGTATAGGCTAATATAATTCGAGGCGTACGTCAACAATCACCTGCCTACGTGTTAACTACTTTTCAGTCTATTCGCACGCGCCTTATCAGCTTTTCTCTTGAAAATTTTAAACGAAATACAAAATTTATCTCAATATTATAAGGTTCAAGGTTTACAATGTCGAGTTTCGTATATTTTCTTCGCGTATAATCTTGATTTTGAAGTGACCTCATATATTATGAATTTATAAGATTTAACGTCAAAAATATTTAAAAAAAATAAATAAATCGTATAATTTATTTAATACTAGCTTTCCGCCCGCGGCTTCGCCCGCGTTTTCAAAGAAAACCCGTTCCCGTAGGATTTCCGGGATAAAACCTATCCTATGTCCTTTCTCGGGTATCAAAATATCTCTATACCAAATTTCATGCAAATTGGTTCAGTAGTTAAGGCGTGATTGAGTAACAGACAGACAGACAGAGTTACTTTCGCATTTATAATATTAGTATGGATATAGTATATATAGTATATAGTATGTAACGTCAAAAATTCGTATAATTTATTTAATATTATGTTCGCATTGATATTTTTAAAATATTTATTATATTGTAGAACACGTGTATACAATTATTTTAAACAATAAAAAATACTTACCTACATAATATACGAGTTTAAGTTTATTAATAATGTAGATTTAATTCTGATTAACTAAATAATAATACATTTTACTAATTCACGGTCTCGCGATAATACATTAATTACAATGGATAAAATTACTAACATTATTACCGTTTTCATTATTATAGTACTAATTTCCAACATTACGTAATAAAAACAAACATTTTCTATTGATATTTATAATCATTAAAGCACGGCGTTTTAATTGTATTTCATCGTGCAACAATTTTTAATCACCTTAATGCCAGACACGTTCTTTGCCCAAATGAATTTCAGATATTGCCTTGAAATTCTTATTACGTTTTGTAAAAATAAAGTACCTTTATTTTTTGTAAAGAGAAGATTATAGAAAAACCAATTTATTCAGGACTAAAGCGATGACTTAAAAAGCACCCTTATAAACATATACGACACTCTCGGGGCCTATTTTTTATTCGATTATCTTCTTGATAATCTAATCGACCAGATAAAAATTCGATGCTGAGATAAACTACAAAAAGGTTAGGCGCGGGTCAAACACAAGCGGCGCGGGCGCGGGCGTGCCATAAGCGCACCTCTTGAATCTGTTTTGCACCACGTCCTTCTTATACATTTTGTATGAAAGAATTTTGGACAGGCGTCGAAACGGCACGCCACGGTTGTGCCAAGGTTGCGCCTTTCCAAAATTATTTCATACAAAATGCCAATAGCGCACCCGATGCACGCCGGCAGCGCGCCCGCGGCGCGCCGCGCCGCTTGTATATTATGTCCCGCGCCTTAGGTAGGTGTAAATAAGTGTTACTCACAGGTGTTATACTATACTATGTATGTACCTTTATAAACAATTATCGCGAAATCTCAGGCTAAGATTTAGTTGTAATTTAGCTGACACTTTTTGTAAATTTAACTGAATAAAAACTGAAACAAACAATAGAAATAATTAACATAATTGTACCTTTTAAGGTTGATTGTCCATTAGTTAAGAATTTGAATGAGAATTGAACGGTGTATTTTCTTGTAACAAGAAAGTTGGGAGAAGTTAATTGTATCTAACCATATTGTAAGAAACGTGTGTTTCTTATAATTATTAATTAGTGATTATAATTATTAATTAGTGATTATTTAAGATTTCTTTGTTTAACGTTTTCCCCGCTTTAATCGAAAAGGTACGCTTAAATTTAAAATCCTTTTAATATACTACACTCGCATTACAGATTCGACACGCAGGACAAAATAGAAACAAAAACAAACCAATCCTTAAACATAAATAAAATTAAAGCAAACTTACCATATTCTAAATACAACAAATAAGGTATACATTCAACCTCAACCTTGCCCAGCGGTCAGACTTGCGGTATAAAGTCGCAATATTGATAAAATCTCAATATAACATTCAACCCATACATTCTTATCAAGTCTGTTTGAAACGGTTCTGCAATCTCATCCAAGTATCCACTAGATATGAAGGGCAATGATGATGCAATTTGTTATATAAGACACCCCTATCACTCCTGAGGGACAACTATGAGTCTTGGATTATTTATATGAGTTCATTTGATATCCCACGTGGCTTTTGCTGCATGGAAGGGTTAGACAATTGATAACTGTAGAGTTTAGACGTTAATAAGTTAGAATACGAGGTATAAGGCTCAGTGGTTTAAGTATTCGATTTTAAGTATTCAATAAAAAGTTTTGGGTTCTAGACTACTTAGATGAGCGTGTAAAAATTCATCGATTAATCAATTTACCTACTAATTATCCACATCACCACTGCTACAATCGATGAAGAAAAACATCAAAGAGAAATCGGCATGTCGCAGAAACAAAAAGTTACAAACCAAACAGTTATATTACCCTTGCATATGAAGGAAGTACGAAATTACACTTACGAAAATCATTCATCACCTCGGAACAAACAGTCGCAGTCGGTTTAAAAACGACCCATATTGTAGCAATCACATATTAATCCATGCAGCCAAGTGGTCGGTAATCAAACCATCGCAAATACATTTGTATAATAACGTCATCAAAAAGAATAATTACGTCCGACAAAGTCACACAGAATATCCGGTGATTTATACCCAAAATTAAAATGCTATATTTTGGTATCATCTCGGGCAGAAACGATTAACAGAATATTTTGTGGAGTGGGTTCGAATCTCCCGGTTTTGCATATCAGCCTCATCCAACGAGCCTTCATTTGAATAATTGTTTAATTCCATTTGTTGTGGGATTGCAGTTATCCGTTTACTGAACTCGTTTGTTTTTTGATAATACTCTACGTGATATTAGAATTTGTTTACTGGATGAAATTATGTAAGTATCTTTTACAGGGTTCATATTATAATTTTCAGCCATGATCGTTTATTTGTTTTATGAAATATCTAATAAACGATAATTCATCATCGATCGATCGTTTATTTGTTTTATGAATTATCAAATAAACGATAATCTTGACTAACATTTTTACCAAATATATTCACTATACATAAAACTGACATACTTACTTTTGTTTGCGAGTAGCACATAGGTAATATTATGGTGCAAACAACAAACACAATTTACCACGTGAAAAGGAATAATAGCATTAAAGAAATTATTTATTTCAAGCGTTCAATGAAATAAATGCGTTGAATTCCCTCGAATAAAACGTGTTAAGTAGCATCAAAAATGCGATTTTACCGTACATATTCTATGAGCACTCGTAAATCCAATTTCGCTCGAAATCTACGATGCAATCGTGCATAATTCCCCCCCACTTAGCTTCGTGTGAATTGTTCAAAGACTTGGCAAAAGGCACAAGTTGCTGAAGTTATAATGCGCACCTGCCAAAAGGGTGAAACAGGTGGATGGAATGCTTTCACTTTGAAATATTTGCATTTAAAAATCGTTTCTTTTCACGAATACGTTTTATTCGTGAAAAGAAACGATTTTATTGAAATAACGTTTATATTATAATATAAGCGAAATATTAAAGTTTAAAATACAGCGAGGAATATTTTCATGAAGTGTTCGCTAATATAATTTTACGTTTTCTTTGAAACTTCTGACTCATTTCAACTTTTTTTTTCCTTTTCACTGTGTCAGTCAAATACGCGTCCGTTAAGTGGTCTGACGATAATTTCTTTTTTCTAAAGTTTTGAGCTCATTATTTATTTACTTTGATAGAAATTACCATAATTGATAAGCCGTGTATTTTTTTTATTTAAAGAATTTAAATCAATTTCAAATTTTTATTCAACCTGGAAAATATTACACATTTATATTTGTGTATAATTATTATCTAGTTTGCAAATACATGTAAAAACTTAATTAATTTCTACATAATTTCTACATTATTATAATTTAATAGATTCAATTTTAATTGAGACGCTGTCAATTCCGTATTAAATGCAAAAGCGATATAGATCTGTTCCTAACACTTAATTGCATTAATCAAATCATGAAAGCAGGCCACACAAAGGATCTGAGCCAGTAAATTAACTGCTAAATCAGAGAAACATTCATGAATCCAGAACATTCTGTTTCTAGAAATTGCTGTCAAGCGCGAGTTATTCAAATTATGCCTGAGAACACTTATGCGGTTCCAAACATGCTTCAATTATAAGAGGGTGGATTAAGGAGTCAGCTAATGTGTACTGGTATGGGAACTATGTGTTCTTGAATTATAATTCTTAAAGCATATTCTAATTTTGTATTAAGTGATATAGTGTAACGATAAAAACAAGATTGCTGTTAGCTTAGGCTGTTAGTTATTTGGCACCAATGTAAAAGCTTACGCACGAAATTAATTTGCATCTCCTATCTAGGATTAGAATAAATTTTCAATAGTTGCATATTTTCTATCGATCTCTAATATACATGCCAATACAAAAACAATCCTTGAATTGGTTATTGACAAGTTTTTCTCAAAAAATGGAATGCTCTACTTTTGGATTTGCATTAATTATTGACATCGGAGATTAATCATCATGTTTATGCTATACCAAAAATACATAATGCATATAATATGAAAAGGTTAACGTAAATAATAGAATCAAACAGATGTCTCATTACAAGAGGGAGAAAGTGATTTATATAAATCACAAAAAGCTAGCCAGAAAAAGTATGGAATAATTGGTGAAATACAGCTTGACAGCTCATTTTGGCAAAAAGACATTTATCAGAGACGAAATATGTCATCTTTAATGAAAGCATTTATTTTATTTAAGTATCTACACAATCGCGAGCAAATCTCATATAGTAAAACCTTTGACACATTTATTTAACCTCGTATTAAAAGAAATAAAGCTCCCAAAACAATGGCTATGCTCGGATATAATACTATTGTACAAAAAAGGAGATCCAAAATTTATAAGTAATTACAGACCGATTAGCTTAATTCCATGCATATATAAAGTATTTACCTCAACTCTACTAAGAAGACTGACATATATCTTAGATGACAAGCAACCTATTGAACAAGCGGGCTTTATGAAAGGAATGTCTACAATTGACCATATACATACCGTAAAACAGTTAATAGAAAAATATAACGAATACAATAAACCCTTATATATATGCTTTATTGACTATGCAAAGGCATTCGACTCTATTTTACATAGTGCTATATGGCAAGCATTAAAATATCAAGGTGTCAATGACACATATATATCAATAATAAAAACTATATATGAAAACAGCTATGCGAGAGTAAAACTAGACATTCAGGGAGCAACATTTAAGATTAACCGAGGTGTCAAACAAGGAGATCCACTTTCAGCAAAAATCTTTATATCAGTACTGGAATATATCTTCAGCCAACTAAACTGGGAGTCATATGGTCTCAAAATCAATGGAAGATATTTATCACATCTCAGATTTGCAGATGATATAGTTTTGTTGTCAGAAAATGTTAAGGAATTACAAATAATGATAGAGTCACTCAATAAATATAGCAAAATAGCTGGCTTGAATATAAATGAGGAAAAAACCAAAATTATAACAAACAGCTCCCAACTACTTGTCACATTGAATGAATCTCCCATTGAGTATGTTGAAGACTATATCTATCTTGGACATCTCATCTCATTTAAATTATGCAACGAAAAAGAAATTGAAAGAAGAGTCAAACAAACATGGAACAAATATTGGGCTATGAAAGAAATTTTCAAAGGTCAGTTACCAATCCCATTAAAAGCTAAAGCGATGGATATATGTCTAACACCATGTCTTACATATGCATGCCAAACATGGACTCTAACAAAAAAACATCTGAATAGAATTAGCATCTGTCAAAGAGGTATGGAACGAAGCTTTATGAATATTAAACTGAGAGATAGAATAAGACATACTGTTATAAGAAAAAGAACGAATGCTCGAGATGTAGCAAGGTATGTCTGTAAAATGAAGTGGAAGTGGGCAGGTCACCTGTGCAGATTGAGAGATGACAGATGGTCACAAACAGTTATTAATTGGACACCTTATTATAAAAAGCGGAAAAGAGGGAGACCAATTACAAGATGGAGTGATGATTTGAAAAATCACGCAGGTGCCCTATGGACAAGAGTAGCCAAAAACAGAGATGAGTGGAAAAAATTGGAGGAGGCTTTTACCGCAAAAAGCGGTCCTTTATAATATATTTAATTGCATACTGTTTAAATTTACTAACACATTTAATATTTAAAAATAGAATTGTAATAGAAATAAGAATAATGTAAATACTAACCATACTAACAAAAATAAATTATGTAATTCGATATAAGAAAAGGAATAAATAAAGGCTTTTATTATTATTATTATTTATTATATCTACACAATACATTTCGTATTATTCTGACTTCTTTTACTTTACTTCTTAAGTTCTTCAGCGACGTTTTAAAACTTAATGTGTTATGGTACACTTTTATCATACCTACTATCTGGCTGTAGTGGTGGAAATTCGATTTGTGTATTATTTATTTTTTTATTGATTTATCTTATTTCGATTTTTGAAGTGAAACTTCTTTATTGGGGTTGGAAAAAAATTTAGTGTAACATTTTGTCGTTACGTGTGACATTTTTCCATTACGCGCCATCTTTGTCTTATCCCTACCACGCGTGATTCGACATATTTCTGTAAAGTTGCATATAGTAAATTATTTTTTGAAAAATAAGGTCATAAAGAAGTTTCACTTCTTACGTGTGTACACTAGTATACGCACACATTTTTTTTTTATATTAGCAATCTGCTCTCCTTCTCTACATAAACTATAATTGTGCCAAATTTCATACTCCATCTTACGCATAATTTTAGCAAAAGGGTAAAGTTTTTATTGCTTCACATAATATAACCTTATTAATTACTAGCCTTACAAGAAATTGAACTACTTAGTACTTACTATTTCAAAGTAAATATATTCTATCAAAGCAAAAACTTCAAATTTAAAACTTCTTTGTTACTAACTAAACAAAAAGTAATTCTTGGCTAACTAACTTAGACTTTTTTGTTTAAACTTGTTTTAATTTAAAGTTTAAACTTTTTTAAATAATATTTAAATAAGCTGTTATAAAATTACTTTATACGTATGAAATAAGCACATAAAATTTTTCTTTGTACAGGCAACATGTTTAGCTGCAGGTGAATTCATCCGGCATTTATTTCCAAATCATTTAATTCTTAAACTTATGGCGGGATTACATGGTATTAGTACAATTTTCAACTTTAAACACATATTGTTTTAAGTAGATAATCAGTTTAATGTTAGAGAAAACAACACGACCAAACAATAAATTATTTTGTGCATTCTGATTCCCTGTTTTATTGTTAATTACTTGATACTGCTGCTCCTGGATATCATTCTGATCAATAATACCTACTTTGATTACAAAGGAGTTATTATTACTAATTCCTTTGTATAAACAACATCCATTTAAGAGTGGGTACAAAGAAAAATTACCAATCTTCTATTAGATGATACGTGTAATATTCAAGACCAAATCTAATAAAATATATTTCAAACTAGATGATATTTTTTGCTTCATACCCCCTTTTAATCCAAAATAATAAATGTACAACTATATAATATTATGTATTATAAATTAAAAGTTTTATTACTTAAGCAAGTTTCTGTTATGAAAAATGCCTGAACATTTATCTGACTTATGTAAAATGGCTTAAAACTTTGCGTGATTTAAATTGTCTAGACTTTACTAATCTGCACTTAACTTAATCAAGATTACAATTAAGAAAAGTTATTTCAGGTAGGTATTTACTTTTACAGCTCAGGGTTTGTTATTTTAAGCAATGGTACATTAATAGATTCACGTTTCAGGTAGGTACGAGTGCCTTTTGTTCCTCACATCAATTTACATATTTTATTTCCCTGCTTGTTTTATTGTCAGTAGGTAGAGAAAAAGCTTAGAAAGCTTTAGAAAGCTTTTTTTATCTATAAATATAAACGTAGGATGAACGGTAAAAATAAACAACAGAATCAAGATGGAGGTTATATCCCTAGCAATCCTTGTACATACTTACTAATCCTGTAAAAATCATTCCAATATCAACCCAACCCATTGAATTTATAAAAAAAAGACGGGTTGCACTCCGGGAGTGCCGGCAGAAGTGAAAACTTGATTATTAACGTTGAGCATGTTTGATGTCTTACGCTTTTTCGATCAGGTCACGTGTCCAAGAAGTTTTCACTTCAATAGCATTTAATTTAACCAGTATTAAATTTTCTGAACTTATTCAAAATATTTATAAGCGCCTAACTACTGGCTAATAAGGATCAACATAATAAATGTTCATTGCCACCGCTAACCTCTCGTAGATTGAAGTGGTTGAACCATCGCAAAGCCATGTGCATTCCGTTGGAGTGCGCTTGTAATGTGACTTGTTTGCTTTAATTAAACTCTTCTCTGCCCGAAGTAATTAGATTGACCACACGCCAATTAGACCTCGAACATATTGGATATGTTGAGTGCCTGTGATAGTACTAATTAATTAATTAGCTGCGTCAAAATGTTTTATAATAATTGCTTTGATTTACAAAATATAGAGTTCATTTTCGAGTTATAGAGTAGCAATACGTAGTAAGTAGTTGAGTGGGTGCAAAAAATAATTTATTTCATTATACCTAAACATATAGGTAGGAGGATAAGGAATTTTGTTTTCGCATCATTTACTTGCAAAGTGGGAAAGTCCCACAAATGAAGATAAGTATTTACAAATGTAAATGTACCATGTACCATGTGATGATATCAACTGCCAATAAAATAAAAGAACTTTCTTCGTGCCGTTTATACAAAAAACTTGCTTGATAACAGCAATCACGAATACTTATGTACGGTACTCATATCATTATATGTTACAAACTTTTACACCTCAGACCATGAGTTTTAGAACAGTTTTTGTTAAATTTAGCGCAGTAAAATATTGTTTGAAACTGCAATAAATCAAAAACCACTTTAGGTTGACTGTCGAACAATCGGATGATCCATCACTGCTAATAGAGCTCTCGATTAAAACAATTGATAATGGTAAATGTCACAAAGGCTCTATAAGCCGATAATAATGGTGTTTCATAATCTTGCTTACAGACGTTTCCTGATTTTAAACACTCGTATTGATGAAAAAGTAAAAATTTTACGCTTTATGTTAATAAATATCCTAAAATTATTATTATATTAAATTCGGCCAAACTTAAATAGTAAAACAAATCTTCAAGATAAATTCTCAGTACTTCATAAGAAGTCGTCAAACAATAAGGGTCTTCGTTACAAATGCAAACTAAAATGTCTTTGACATAACAACTGTTAACAACTTCGTGATCTAGCTATTGTAAATTCGGTCTTAGAATATCTAGAAATTCTCGAATGTCGAGGATATTCAAACGGAATTGAAACGCTGCATAATACAAAGAAAACTAGGACACTTCGGAGTGAAGACAATAGTCATTATAAGAAATACGCATTCCGTCGTGTGTTAGACTTGTTTTCGTTTAGTTTTGTTCATATTTTTTTTTAATTAATATAGATGATATATTATTAATCACGTAAAATTACGGATTGCGTTTCAAAAATTGGTAATTAATTAAAAAGCAGAAGTCACAGTCTATAAAACTAGATACTAATACGAATTAAAAACTTGGGTGACATGCGTAAATTAATAATAATTACAAAGAGCGGTAGATAAGATGCAGATAACGATAATGTTTAATCCTTTTTATCTGAGCCGTATATATATGAGCGAGGTTATAAAATATCCTGCTTGAGCAAAGAGAAAATTGTCTACAGCGCAGGACAATCGATCAACGTCAACAAAGGAATTGCACGGAAGAGCGGAAATATTACTAGCAAATGTCCGCAACGAACCTTTAGCCGGAAAAATTGAATTTTTTATATCGCTAAGACATTGCTAGGCACTTAGTAGTGTAATGCTTAATCATCTGTCCTCGGCAGCTTTGTTGAAATAATTTTTAAGAAAACTCGGGGAAAGAAAGATTTTTCTCGGAATGAATACCAACGCGACAATTGTTTGAGTAAGCTAAGTAAAATAAAATATTTTGTATTTCGTTGCGTGTTTAAATTTATTGTTAAGTTTGTAAAACAGTATTTTATCACCATGTAATTTTTACGAAGCAACTATAACATTACATTCAAATAAATGAAGAATAACTTGACCTTCTTCACGTACATATAATTTTCACATAGACTAAAAGCTTATAATGCAGTAGCCGTCCCGCGGGACCGCCCGGTACATCTACTTTGCCAACCTAAGATTTCTCTCTTAATTAACGTCTTAGAAAACTCTCTAGTGTCCACTATTCAAATATTTTTCAGAGAATAAATGCTTAATTTATGTTTGAAAGATATCCTTTACTATGTAAGTAGCAATTTTTTTATGTGATGGTTGTTACATTAAAGTTTTTTTTATTGTGATTGTATCTACGTGTCTATGGAGAATTATCACATCTCGACACACCTATACAAAATTAAAGACAATTAATAATAATAATATTAGGAATAGAGGCGTAGGGATGTGACGACCCCATCGCCCCCGGTTGGCATATCTACAATAGATATCCCAACCGTGCAGTCAGTCATCCCGCAGGGCACCTTGTGGCGAGGTGTCGGGGAGTAGCGACCCCGCGGGAACCGAGCGCTCCCGGGGGAGGCCCCTGTCCTCACCTCTGGACTGTCCCAGTGGCAGTTCGGAGTGAACAATGACGAGGTTCAGGATCCCCCACCTCTGGCTTGCCTTTGTTGGCCGTCCAGAGTGGAGCCGCCAGAGCTATATGCTCGGGGGTGGAAGTGTCTAATGGCGTAATAGCGGGGAAACCCGCTCCGGGCCCGCGGGCCCGCGATGGTGAAACCGGTGCCGCACCTCTCTACACCCCTAGCCGTTCAGCTGATGTTGCCCCCTTGTTGCCATTCTCGGTAACCTTTTTGGGAGCCCATCGACCGAACTGGCGAGTCACCGTCTGCCATTATTTTCAATTTTTAATATTGAAAAGGCAGACGTCCATAGTCCCCATAGAACCAATATACCAGTCCATCTAACACCCCCTTCCATAACCCAGTTTTGTTTATTTCCATTTTTCTGCAATAGTCCTACATTGGCCGCGGACTGCCCAGGGCTGTATCTCTATAGTGCAGTCATGGGCAGGCTGCGGCTGGTGTCCCACAACACATTAAATTCTCTAAAGGGCCTCTGCGTATTGGACCTGTGTCCCCACGTAAGCCTCCCAAAGGACCGGGTATCTTCCTTCTGGTGGTACCCGTGTATTATGGAGAGAGACATAATAATATTAGGAATAGAAATAAGAAATCAGTATTTAATGAATTCTACGATTCAAGAATTTACGCTATGTGCATTTATTCCATAATGTTTGCACATTTCAGTTTCCAAAGCATAAATAAATTTAGTTGCTTATTTAACTTTTCCTGACATCTCGCAATTACGAGTCATGACCTAGCCAAGTTCAGACGGTGTCCTGTTTTTTGTCATTCTTCATAATTTTATTTATTGTTGTGGTAGCTGTTATGTTTTTAATTTATTTTTTAAAAACATTCAGAGCGTAAAATTGTTTTGTGTAAAATAAAATGGAATTATCTATCTTGATGAACAATATATTTTCACTTTATTATGCTCGCTTTTGCACGACTCATAATGCGAAGCATAAAGCGCGTCACACACGGTGAAGATACTATAATATTTTATCTTAAGATACTGTAATATGTTATATTACAGTATCTTAAGGTTTCCGGTATCAGCGTTCTGACCATCATTTTTCTTTTTGTCATTGCGTACTACGACCCCTGTAGAACCGCCATCCTGTTACAAATGACCCACAAAATTTCGGGTAATCGAAAAATTGGTTTTGTCTTGGTTCCGCAAATATTTAATTAATTACACGATTGGTAATCCACGTAATATGCTAAATCTACACATAATTTTACAGATATTTTAATGGAGATTAATACTATCATTGGTAAAAATTAATTCAAGAAAATTAAACCGGAAAGAAATGTAGAAATAGAAAAAATTCCCGTCAATCAATACTTTCTTTCGTTTGAGACGCGATAACTTAATTAATAAAAAAAACTTAATTAATTTAAACGCATTAATTTTTACTAGCAGTAGATCTACAATGCGGAGATTGGTATTGATTATGGTGATATTATATAAGCTCATTTAATAATTATCAACGGAAAACTAAAATTATACTCTTCTTTTCGACGAAGGATTAGATTCTCCAAACTTTAGTAAAAATACATTTCATTTTTCATTCCGACATTCGACAGAATATTACGATAATCCTATTAATCTGGTAACAGACGTAGGCTAACTTTCCAAGTGTAATGAAATCGTCTAAAGGTCAATCCAGATTTTATGCCAAACCCACAGTATTACCTCAAAGAAATTTTATTACAATAAGGAAATAAGTTGGATTTTTTATTACTACTATATTCAAACTTCTTAAGAATATTGTAATAAAAGTAGTTGTAACTCTTAACTGAATAAAGTTTAAAAGCTGGCATAAAATGTGTCTGAATATAAAAATACTTGAGTTAACGATTATTATTGTTCTTGTTCCTTGATATATTTAAAGTTTGAGTTCAATTTAACAAAACATACTTAAAAATAATTAAGCAGGAACACATTTCATCGAGTAAATAGCTTTTGTTGATATAACTACGGAAAATTAGTTGTTTAGAGTTGCCCCGGGGAACTGTATTGTAGGTTAGCATCGTTCTGGACTCGCTTGTTCGTGGATTTTTCAGTGAAGACTGTTTTCTAAATTGTTTTTGCGATTTAAATTTGTAATGTCTTGCCAATAGAATATTCATAAAGTTAATGTAATGTAACTAAAATGATTTTTTAATAATAATTATTAGTAAAGTAAATTTAATGAGGACATCAGACTCAAATTTGGAAAACATTTAGTCTGTCAAACAACTAGTTTGCTATATTTTTTGTCTCAATTAGTCTTTTATAATAATTAAAAGTTACAAGACCTGAAAATGAACGGAAAAGCTACGAAAATGAATTAAGTATCTTTTAAAAGGATAAATAAGAATAATTAAGGAGTACTAAAGTGAAACAAGCTACGACTTTTAGAGTAGTCCCTCTTGATGTCTGAAACAGAGCTGGCTATCATCCAAATAATGTACTGAGTTCCATCTTATTAAATATTGCTATGACCATTTAGCGGATATTTATACTTAGTTTAAAATACTGAATAAAATATACAAACGTTTATGAGAATATTTGGATTGTTAAAATTCTCATGAGTACGAAAACAAAATATTTCAGAGGTAAATTCTATTTTACTGAATTATAGTAGATAATTAAACCAAAACAGATTTTTATCTAGGAAATGAATAAGATGATGATGATAAAAATGATAAAGATATTTTTTTAATTATTATATAAATAAAATGTCTTTTTACAAAGAAGTATTTGAACAATATACATTAAACATTTAAGACTTATAACATACGAAAAATACATGAGTAGAGTTTATAAATATATTATGTTCAACGTAGTATATTGCAGTCGTTATATTTGGAAAATCTAATAAAGTGATGGTCTCTTGAATTGCGTGAGGGTCGAGTTCGTGTGGCGAGTCGACTACATTATATAAGTACACTCCTTTCATAAAACCAATTTGCCACCTGTCCATATAATAAATTAAAAACTCACAAACGGCCGAGTTATTTTTAAAATGCTCTTCTCCCTCACAGGACTTTGCTTTAGAATTTAAAAATTAAAATATTTGTTGACATAATGTTTGTTCTTATACCTGTTTAAAAACAGGAATCATAATCAAAACATGATATTATATGATTGTACAGAGATAGAAATTAAAAAAAAAATAGGGATAAGTTGTATATTATATATAACTAATGAAAATCGCTACCAAACATTGAGCAAACATATTTACTTGTTGGTATTGACTGGCTAGGTTCTCGATAAATTGTTGAACTAGTACGAAAAGTTACAAAGAGTAGTATCAACGAAATATGCCGGTAATTGAGCGCAAATATGTGCGAAACTGAACTGCGGTTAGCGTGATGGCGGCGTGCCAAAATAGTCTTGTCGAGTGACAGCAAAGAGCAAACATTACGTATAGCACGATTTAGGATTTGTAACTTCGATTCCACACCAAATGTTTGTACAAATGCCTTACAAGAACATTCTGTTTGCACCATAGCTTCGAACTTTAGCAGAGCTGCAATTCTGTGATAGCTTTGTGCAAGTTTGAATCGTGTGTTTGATGAAATGTCGAATTGTTCTTACTAGGTACTATACCAATTTCAATTTCATAAAGCATATGTAGCTGTACAATATTCAATCTTATCATTTTTTTTCTGTGTAACATATAAATCGTGTCCTACAAAGTTTTCTAAACTCAAAAGAGCAGTGGTTTAGAGATACCTGCTAGTTTATTCAAATATAATATTAGTAAAACATTCTATAGTTAGATGGCTTAACTCAGCTAGCAAAGCTTAGGCAATAAAAAATAAATATATTAAATTAACGACATCTTTTTCAATATCAACACACATTTTTGAACTGTCGCCTGTCGAAATGTCGGCAAAGGGGTAAGCGCTCTCTCACATGTTGTACTTGAAAATAAACATTATGACGCAGTTCAATTTGTAAAGAAACGAAAGTTCAAAAGGCAATTTTAAAACCTCAATTTATTTGATACATCTACATAAGTATGTTGATACGTGTATATATATTTCCGAGGGAAGAGAAAACCACTCCATATTACGTAGGTAACATTAACACTGACCGATTTTTACCTTGCATTTGCAGGATTTGCTGATGTTATTTATGTCGATGGTAGTAAAACTGTCTTCCCGAAGATTTATGTTTACTTTTTGCGTCACACTAAGAGTGTAAACTTCTTTGGAATTATTTCAAATGTGAGATAGAGCTATGATAGAGCATACAAAATATAGTTGTAATTGTTATTCCCTAATCATGTGCTTATATCATTAAAGAAGATTCATAAATATCAATTATTTATAGAATATAAAATAATCTATAATAATAAAAATAAGCATAAAAGCTAAGGTGATTATGTCCTCCTATATCGATCTTTTATGGTGTCTTATTATTTATTTTAATGATAATTTCCTAAAATATAATATTAACAATTAATTTTCACCACTCAGGAAGAATATTATGTATACCTACATTTTTAATCACTCTAAAAGTTTCCTAGTTATAATTTATTCCGGAGTTGACCTGAATCATTTTAAAATAAATTTAATTGTTATATTTGAGAAGAATAGCCGTTATTAACGTTATCTTCACGAGCAGGCTTCCACACGTCTGCGCCTAAATGAATTCGATAAAACGGTAGATTTATGCCGACTGAAATTATTTCTTTGGGAACTTTGGTTTGCAGAATTAGGGTTAGCTATAAATTTTATTGAATCGGAGCTGGGCTTTATTTCTGAAGATACCATTTATCACTATCGGCGATAAATTGGGCGTTTTGATGTGAAAACTTGATTGGATGCGCCCCCGGATTTAAGTTTGTTTTGACATCAATTAGCAGTGTAATTAAAATATAAATAGATACTCAAACAAAGAATAGTTCAGGTAAAATCAAAGAGCAAAGTCATTAGACAAACACAATTATGAGTATTATTAAACTTGATTTCATGAGCTCAGGTTGTTTGTTATAAAAATGAGATACTCATTAAAATAGTTATTTATAACTCACTACGATACCGGTTTCTCTTATCAAGTTAATGATCGACTATAAAAAATGACCTAGATTTAATTGGTGCACTGCACACGTGTTACGTATCATGATTCAATTTTAAGAACGTCTAGATATGGTTTCCGTGGTGTAGCGGTTATCACATCTGCCTAACACGCAGAAGGCCCCCGGTTCGATCCCGGGCGGAAACAAATTTTGTTTTTATTTTGGTGTGGATTAACAAACGGAATTCTAGCAGAAAACATTATTACTTGAGAATAAATTAAATTAATGCTTGTCTGTTGACGTGCTGTTGACTGTTTGATTCCTAAAATAGGTATGTCATACAAACGAATTCTTTCTTAATAATTCATTGCCTATCTTATTTGGAGTATTGGTATATGATTTTTTAATATTACAAATGCGCAAATGTATTTTATTTTAAACCCGTTTTCCTTGGTCACGGCATCACGCGTGAACGGGTGGTCTGATTTCGATAATTCTTTTTTTATTATATTCCTTGAAGTACGAAAACGGTTCTGATGTAGAGAAAACGTAAATATGTACCACGGGCGAAGCCGGGGCAGACCGTAAGTATACAATAAATAGGTTAACCTAAATAAATACAGATTATATTAAATTTCGGAGCAATAAACCGTAACCGTAATACCTGGATTAATAAATAAGTGACGAAAAGACAAGGATTCAGATGCAAATCACAAGACATCGCAAAGCCGGCTACTAATGAATGAATATTGATTTTCCCGTTCCTTACTTATGAATATTTATATCTATTATTACTTGGTTACTTGGAGCTGGGCTGCAAGTGACAGTGTTTGAACATTTATACCAATATTATACTTGGTTAGTTTCTGAATAATGTTGAATTTACTTGAACAATTTCACAATCGAGATTCTAGTTTGAAATGAATAAGAATGATGCTTTTAAAAGTAATATTATTTTTATTTTAAGGTTGATTCGTTGCCAAGATAGAAAATATGTTTACTTTTATCAATTTAAAATACGATATTTAAATTATTGAATCATATTTTATCTGAATTTTTAAACGGATCATCTCAAATTTCATTTTAAACTTGTTTTATTTCTTATAATGGAAACAAAATATCTTCACATTTTAAATTATATATTTCGAGAAGTGTACTATTTCCTAGAAATACGGAACCACAGGGACCTTTGACCTTTCTTATTCCAGAGAAACGCTATAATACTGTTAAGAAAATATAACTTTATACTCCCACTGATTCAACATTTTATATAAAAATAAATGAAACGTAAATTGGTTTTTTTTTCTTTGAGGTGGGTGAAATGTATAATAGAAAAGTGAATTCATCGATTATTATTTATTTATTATTATTTTATTTCATCGAATTCATGGTATTCCTATTATAGCATAAAGCATTTAATCTCCGGTGTAGAAGAATAAGAAAATGTAAAAGATTGGCTCATACATAAACCGACCAATGAATGGCCGAGCTAGTGAAATCACTGTTTTCCATTCATTAGAAAATTCATATACCTAATAACACTTACCTTTATGTTTAGTAGGTAAATATTGCGACAATACAACCATAATTATTATGATGAAGATTTAGATAGTATTATAGATACTCTACAATGATGAAATATGAAATCTTAATTTATATATAAATCTCGTGTCACAATGTTTGTCCTCAATGGACTCCTAAACCACTTAGGTAACCGATTATAATAAAATTCGCACACCATGTGCAGTTCGATCCAACTTAAGAGATAGGATAGTTTAAACATGTAGGTACCACGGGCGAAGCCGGGGCGGACCGCTAGTTGTATTATAAAAATAACGTGAACAAAATAAAGACAAGCGCTCTTCAAAATCAGTTGCCACGCAAAACTTTAATACAGAACAAAAGGGTAGCGTAAGGACATTATCCCAAGGTTCAAATTAAACAAGCCCACGTTAAGCAGGCAGTGTAAAGGGCAGATTAAGCTATAGTAAACACACACTTAGTACCTAATCCAATCTTCTCAGCTCCCAGGGGCCCGGCTTCGTCTTTATCGCTATAGACATTGCTCCGACTTGGAATAACTTTGATGTATTAGATATGTAATTATAGAAATACTATTATTTTTTTGGTATTTTCGTTATATACCTGCCTAAAATGTATTTTGGAGTATAAATAAGGAGAAGGTTATCAATTCGACTGAATTTTTTGTTTTGGGTTTGTTACCTCAGAAAATTCGACTGGTTGAACCGAATTAGATTTCTATTTTTTATTTCAAAGCTCGTGCTAACATATTTTAATTTAGACTTATAACAACTAGTTTCGTTTTTTACCCAAAATAATTATGTGAGGTACGGAAAGAGGAATTCCCATGATTTGGCTAGAGTAATCGTCGCTACTGGGTAAGGTTAACAAACATTAAAGTTGTTCGCATGCTTTAAAAATTCAGTAACTCTCACACGGGGGAAGTTTTATAGCTCCAGCAGTTGGTGTGAAAGTTTTAACATATTTTATTATATGTTCTTTATGTTTAGAAATTTATTTAAATCAATGCAATTTCCCTATTCCTATTCCTTTTGCACGCCTCATAAGCGAAGCGTTGAGGTGGGTACTACTGTCACTTCGCGGCAAACATCTGATTTTTCAAACTTAAAATGTCTTTATGTATCAATACATTGCACTTGTAAGATAATACATACACACACATATTAAGAAAAAACACTATTTTTAACATTAATGATATTTTTGATGTCATTTTTGTTATTTAAACTAGTTAAAAAACAGTTTAAAAACGTTCTGTCTTGGACGTCCGTGTGTCTGTATGTGCGGAGGATTTTCTTGTTAACACGATAGCGACCGAAATACTTTACTAATCGAGTCTTTTTTTTTCTCTTACGCTTGAGTATGCTCAGGAATAGAACCCTTTCATTTTTCAGGGTCTGATTCGATGTGGTTTAATTGTTATTAAATAAACAAAAATAATAATTAATAAATAATTATTAAAAAAAATTATGAGGCGTGCACTTTTGGATTTTCCAAATTATTTTTATTTCCAATAGGTACCTATATAATCAAAGTAATTATTTCATATTTGCTCGGGTTGCGCATACATTATATTTTTTTTATCATTGATAGTGTATTTTAACTTATATTTGAAGCCTCATTTTACATGTGAAGTAGGTACTATAAGAGTATTATATGTGTCAGAATACAATCTTGTGATATTAACATCGCACCTCCCGAAATTACAGACAAAAGTCGTCCTTTCTGTTATTATTCGCACTTATCAAGATTCAGCACACGTGATGCCTGAAATTAACGCAGCCGCGCCATCTGAAACCTTAATAAACGGGTTGTGTATTATATGTGTACATTTATAACTCGCACTATTATACTATACTGTGAAACACGTGTTTCATTAATTAAATAGAAAAAAGTATTAGAATTAGCACTACCCACCTATTTGAAAGTATGGAAACTGATACTAAAATTAAGAAATGCGAATTTTTCAATTTCTCTCGCGACTAATTTACGTAATATTCATGATGTATCGTTAAACACGCTTGTAATGGCAATTATATATAAAATTATTTTATTGTCATTATGTAATTTATATTAACACTTTACTACAATAAACCTTCGTCGTCGTCGTCGTCGCTTCAGCCGTGGGACGTCCACAATAAACCTTACAATAAACTAATTTGAAAAAGACAGACATTTGATAAGTTTCTATCACATGTATGTGAAAAAAATAAAATACGAAGAGAACTATGTATAAATAATTATAGTAATTACATGGACAATGACCGATTTTATTCAGGGCTTGACTACAATAGTTTTCCGGCAAGTCCTCACAAAAGGCGCGCCATAACGTCGCCACACCCATGCAAAAAGCTTTTTTAATCAGTCATGCTGTATAATATTCGTAATTCACTGTTATAAGTAATGTAATATATCTCTTAATATGTATTTGAATTAAAAGAATTTAGAATCTCATTTCAACAATATTATTCAGAATACATAAAAGTTATTTCTTCTCTTCACGTCACCCTGAAGCTCTTAGATTTGCTATTATAAAATTTTTTTTTTCAAAATAATATACAAATTTTACTTTTTTCCCGTTTCAATATTAGGTACGCACCGCACGCTGAGCTTATAACTTCATTGCCTTCTTTATTCCCAAGTAGTACTAACATAATAAAATGTTACAATATATAAAAATTTATATTATTTCCAAATTCAATTAGCTTTAAAGTTTCTAATAACCACAAAGCAATTAATATATTATGTAGTACGAGGGACGATCCGCACGCAACGCAATCGATCGCGTCTCTACCATAAACCTAATGAACCCATGACTTAGTGCTCCTCGCCAATTTCATTACTTTACGTCAACCCTTGGAGAATTCATTAAATTATGTTTACGCCTTTTTACTGGAAACCTAGTCGTAAACAAAGAGAATATAGTCTGCTTTACTAAACTGTGTCTAATTGTTTAACGTGACGTTATTTATTTATTTACTAGCTTTCCGCCTGCGGCTTCGCCCGCGTTTTCTAAGAAAAACCCGCATAGTTCCCGTTCCCGTGGGATTTCCGGGATAAAACCTAGCCTATGTTACTCGTGGATAATGTAGCTTTCGAATGGTGAAAGAATTTTTAAAATCGGTCCAGTAGTTTATGAGCCTATTCATTACAATCAAACAAACAAACAAACAAAGTTTTCCTCTTTATAATATTAGTGTAGATGTAGATGTAGATGTAGATTATGATTAGAAATAAAGCTTGCTGTACTAACAGTAGTATATACTACGTTGAAGTCTTATAACGTATATTAGAAACAAAATAATATAAGGAGTATGTATTTGTATTTTTGTACATAGCTTATGTTGATTATTCTCAAATCGACAATTGGATTCATATACGCGTATTGATTATATCGGGCCCTCGTCATTCCTTTGTTAACAAAGTTATTGGTAGGGAACTTCCCTATGATATTATGTACTTATTTTATTATATTTCTTCCGCATAAACTTTCATATACAGCACCCAACAGACCAGTCACTCGAAGTGAATTGTTATACATATTGTGATGGATGCCTTTGTATGGAAGAACTGATATCATCGCTCTATTATATAAATACATGTCTCCATGTTTTAATGTGTTTTGACAGTGCGAGGCGTTTTGTCTATCATTCACTTCAAGGTGTTAGTTAAATTACTTAGAAATGTTTATCTACCTACATTAATTATAAGAATTTTACTATTCATTATTATACTGCAATATTAAAGAGCCATTACAGTAACTAGGTACAAATTATGTTTTATAAGAAGAAACGTGAAAAGAAGGTTTTATTATCTTCATTTTATAATATTCATTTAAAGATGTCAAGAGTGAAAGGTCATATAAATAATCCCACCTTTCCTTCCTTCCTTGCTGAAAGGTCAAAGAATATTCGAGATGCTTATTCAAATCTGGCTCTAAGCATAAGGATAAAATTTACAGCTTGTATTTTGAAATTACAATGATAATAAGTTGGGATTTTTTATATTAATTATACTTTTCGGTTTTTATATTATAATTCAGTATAAAATAAAATTATTAAGAAGGAAAGATTATTTGATCGTTTCGGATATAAACTGACTATTAAAGCAATTAATTGCTTTAAACAAGTGCTATTAATATTGAGAAACGCCCATAATGGTTTAAGGATGAATAAACCCTCATTTTTATGCATAGAAAGTCACAAGTTCATGTTTAAGAATAATTTAATATAAGTAGACATTCTGCTTTGAATAGGTATATTTTTCATTATATTTGCAATGTAGATACCGTTCATTCATTAAAATAATGTAAAGTTAATTTTGTACATAAAATTTTCAATATGTCATGACTGAAATGTAGCTTAGAAATGAATCTTCGAAGTATATTTACGTGTTTAATTATAAAAGATCAGATGAAATCATAGACATACCTACAGTGTATGCTAAATTAGTAAATCTATATTACTATTTTGTATGGATAGGTTAAAAAATCTAGAAAAATATGTAGGCAATGAAATTTGTTTATGAACTTTACTCTTTTATCTAAACCTTTTGTAGATAAAACAGCAGGCAAAATAACAAGATGATGTATTGCTGTGTTCACAATAACTCAGATAAATATTCAAGCGATTCCATATTTCTTAATACGGGATAAGCCTGTCCCATGTTTTCTTTTTACCTTCAATTCAATCAATCATTTGCAGAAAATGAATGTAGGACTATTGTCTGTACACATTGCTTATTTGTTGACAATTGAACCGTTAGGTAGATAAATAATTCATTTTTTTTTTTTAGATGTAATTTTACTAACATTAATACTTAGGTTTATTTTTTTTACTAACAAATGGATCTACGATATCCGAATTTTTGATGCTAAATAAATAAAATAAATTTACATATGTATTAAGAGAATTTGTATCCTTTGTCCGCCTTATAACCAGACCCTCTCTAAATAAGGAGATTACGTTTATTTAATACATTTTTTTTGTTATTTAATCATAATTTATATATTCCACTCTCTCATTAAATTCATCCTACGAAAGTGTAATTGCTATGTGAAAATAATAATATCTTCCCCTTTTATTAATATAAATTGAATTAAGGAAAAGAGGTACCTAAATATAGATAAAGTTCTTTGTTTTCATTTTAATTTGACCTAAAGCGTTCGTAGAAGTATAGCTTACATTGTAATCCCTGAACATTATAATATCACATAATGATGTCAAACGTTGACTGCTACGTAACATCTACACTTCATAAATTTTTAATAACGCAAAACTTTCGGTACATTAATTTTGGGGCCTAATTTTGAACTCCCCCTTTGTCCAATAAATTAAGTTTATTACTAAGAGTTCATACAGAATTATAAATGTTGTCACGCTTTTAAACCTCCTATTAGGTAAATTAAATTATGGGGGTGTTAACTACCTTACATTTCATATTCTAATGGGTTGTAAAAATTAACAAAATAGCAGCTTATAATGAGAAGTTTAACATTATAATATTACTAATTTGCTTGACGGAATACCTTGAAATACTTATGACTGAATACCGTTTTCTTCAAATATCAAGATAAAAATTAACTTAACCTCATTTCTGTATTATATCGCCTACATCAATGGTTATGTTTAAAATATGCATTCAATGCAAGTTTATTTCAATTCAGGTCACACGCAATGGTCCGATCTTCTCAGACTTCAGACATTCTTATGCTAACTTTTCTTTCAATCCTTTCAGCGTCGCCGGATAAAAAGCAAATAAAAGCTTTCTTTGTTAATGTAAAATTGTGATAATTTCAAGCAAACTTGAAGTTTCTCTAAAAGCTTATGAATCTAAC